>JANSVA010000008.1:7976690-7988638 GCA_025504915.1 Erythroxylum reticulatum | reverse complement strand
AATATTTAAAATTTATTGTTATTTCATATTAATTGTCATTATTATTTATTATTAAGATTTTTGAAAGCATGGTTGATAACCATGTAAATAGTAAATTAATAAAGTATACAGTACAACTGTATAGTATACTAATATGGACTATTTTGCAATTTTTAAAAATTTTAGGGTTTTTTATAAATTTAAAAAATTTCCCGAAACGGTATCCGGTACTAACCGATACCGGTACAGTTCCGTTCCAGAATTCAATCCGATACCGAGTCCGGTACGGTATTCATAACATTGATTACAACTGCTACTTAACTAAAATATTTGTCAAATATCCTTTCAGACTTTCAAATATGAACAAATATACTACAAGGGCTTTGGCCTTCCCCACTTGTAGCTTCAGCCTTTCACCAAGTTTAATTCAGATAAAACTGAGTTCCATATAAATTGCACGTAATATCAACATTGCAAACTAGAAATGAAGTTCAACCAACTTTAGATGATAGTGTATGACACATCCTTCCTAATGAAGTTCAACCAACTTTGGATGACAGTTAATGACACATCCTTCCCGGCAAAATTTAAGGGTGGAAAAGAAATCTGAAACTCCAGCTGTTGCACCCGAATAGAAAAACCTTAGGTTTTTGACGCAAAGAACAATCTCACTTGAATGACCCTGTTAAAATATAAAGAATGAAAGTTTGTCCCACGTTAGAGAAAGAGAGAAAAGAAGACTAATATATATTCTAGTAGACTACTCTACTTATCACCGATTAGTTTTAGGATAAAATCTCACTTAAACTTATATGTAGTCTAACTTTCCTTCTAGTGTGAACCCATAAGCCCATTGTAAATTATAACATTGTATCAAAGAAGGTTGCTCTTATATTAGCCGTTAACACCTCAAAATGATAGATTATGTCATGTGTTAAACTCACACGTAAAAAGAGGTGTTGAAATATAAAAAGTGAAACTTTATCCTACATTGAAGAAAGAGAAGAAAGAAGACTACTATATAATTCTAGTAGGCTACTTCACCTACCATCAATTAATTTTAGGATGGAACCTCATTTAAACTTATATGTAGTCTAACTTTCCTTCTCGTGTGAGCCCGTAGCTCTATTGTAAATTTCAACAATCCTTAGACTCGACCTTCAGGCCTGCGTGTAAAAATGGGTATCTGCAAGACGTAGGACAATATGGCCTTTAGCCAATGTCATAAACCACTTTTTAAGGTTTAGCAAGCCACAGAAAAAGAATGTTCGCAGGACATAGGAGACAAAGAGAAGATCATGTATGCCTCTTCTTCTGCTGGCTTTAAACTGAGGAAAAAAGACAATCGATGAACTTGCTGCTTACTCTTTACAGATTTCATAGACATTCACGACAGTGACCTAGGAATACCACTATCTAGCTAAGGTTTGAATTTCAGGCAGTAGCCTTACCTCCAGTTGTCTTGAACTATAATTATCATCACAATCTGACTGGTTTTTGCAGCACCGCCGACAAATAAACTTCAGATTTGCCCGATGCAGTCCCATCTACTTTCTCCCCCACCACCCATTTGAGCTTTTTATAGCCAAACCGCTCTATCAATCTAGTCAAAGTGTTCTTCTTCTCTTCATTAGCACAGTAAAAACTATCTAACCAAAACAAACCACCAGCTCTCAAAATGCGATCCAAATCAAACATCAAGAATTCCAATTTCTCGAGTTTAGCCCCATCATCTAACCCAATCGACGCATGAATCAAATCAAACACGTTATCATAGAAAGGGAACCTATGGTCTAAACTCAAATACAAAGGGAAAAGCCCTCGTGCTGCAATAAAGTCACTAAATGGAGCATCAATATTCAGAGTGTTAGTAATTACCGTCACATTCCTCTCAGCCATTCTAGCAGCAAAAGTGCCAGACCCACCACCAATATCAAACCCTATTCTCATTCCTCCACTTGCCAATGCCAAAACATCATCAACAAGAAAATCAGTCTTACCCCTCGCTTTGACAAATCTTTTGTTCTCATATCCATTAACCAAATCGAAGCAACCAACACATTCTCTACTCAATTTCTTTTTATTCAAGCACTCAAAATTCTTGCAACCAAGACCACTCCAAGTAGCAATCTTATCACTGACAGGTTTCCAAAGAGAAGTAGGAAAAGGGTAAAGACCCACCTTAGGACCCGATTTCGCAAAACATCTCCTTCTAGGCAGAGGCTCACATCGATGCAAAATCAACTTCTGGGCAAGACTCCAGTCATCAGGACACGGTCCAGACACTTTGTAAGTCATGTACTGAGACAATAGATCAGCAGATTTATCACAAGAGTGCCCCACAGCTGCCACCATTTCAGTGATCCCAGTTCTTGAATCTTTACCAAGAGGGAGCTGGTGGTGTTGCAGAAACAATTTAAGCTCACTTGCAATATTGGGTCTTGAAATATCAATTGTTTCATATCCCAAGAGCTCTTTTTCCATCTTAGCAAGCTTTCTTTGAGAAAAACTAATCTCCCTCAGGATTAAAGACACTTGCTCAGAGACTAGCGATAGGTTCTTGTGAGCGTTTTGCGAGACGTCACTTTGATGGTGCTTGGGAGAAGATGTGAAGGCATAGAGAGCAAACAAATTGGTGGTGATTACAGAGAAGATCATCAGAAGATTAACTGCAGATGAGCAAAGAGTTCCTTTCTTGAACCTCGCCGTTCCATCTCCAATTTTCAAAGACACAGAACCCATCTCTTGCCTTCTCGTGATTCTCAGAGGAATAGCAATCACCGACAGGGCAGTGAGAGAGTATAAGAAGAATAGTGAGATCTAAGAAACTATAAAAAGCGAGATGCAAGTGGAGAAAATTTAATAGCACACACAGAGTGTGTGTTTGGTGTTTAGGGTTGGAAAAGAAAGCTAATTATTGTTACAATCTCACAATTTACAAGACGAAAGAAGACGTCAACTCCTACGTCCTCAACGGGTAAAAGAAAAGTGACGAATGTCTACATATTAGCGATAAATCTGTTACAATGTCTCGACCATTGCATCAAAACACCTGATTCCCGTCTAATACAGCTACTAGATGTACATTTATAGACTCAATTATTTAATTAAAACCCCAGTGAGTAATCGCAGGTCACATCAACTGTTTCTTGAGTTGATAAATATGAAAAGCGTGTTCAATTTTAACGGACTTCCAATTCGTATGGAAACTTTAAATATGCAAAGCGTGTTCAATTTTAACGGACTTCCAATTCGTATAGAAACTTCCTAATTCTCTACAATACTCTAAATGGTGCATAAAACGAAGGAACTAATTTGTTACAACTTTCAAAAGCTACATTTTTTACGGGTTATAATTTAAACGCTCAATCTTCCGCTACAATTTCTCTCCTAGTCTATCACTTGTGATTTCTTCCGATTCGTAATAAATTCAATAACAAAAACATCACTTTTTTTTTTCTCATATTTACTCTTTCATAGTATCAAGCTCACATCCAAACTAAATCAATTTTTCTTTCATCATTTCCTACCTATAATATAAATCACAATTATTAGGTCCTATATACAAGCCCTTCTCACTCTAATTTTTCACCAAAAATAACACTAAAATATAATCCAACGGATGAACATCACCTACTTTATTATTCAATCAAATAACAAATTTCTTAACTACACAATTAGATTCGTTTAATCACCTCTTATAACTCAATTAGATTCAGGCAATCCTCATTACATCTAACCTCTTAAGTTGTGTTGATGGCACTATCTCCCCACCAAATGCTAATTCTTTATCTCTAGACTTTGTTAAATGGTAGGAATTCAACACATCAATACACTACTTTCTCATTGTCTCCTTATCCAGCTCTATCGCAAGACTCGCCTTTAGATCTCACACAGCTCGTGACATATGGCTTAGGCTTGAGAAAAACTTCATGCAGCGATCAAATTTCCACCCATCCTTACTTTGAAGAAAGCTTCACAAGTTGAAGTAAGGAACCACCTCTATAACCAATTATCTTACTCTGGTCTCTACTATTGCTGATGAAGTTGTCGCCATAAGAGACTAAATTTCAGAAGAAGATCATGTCCTCTCATTCCTTAATGGCCTATTTCCAAGCTATAAATCATTTATCACAATTATGAGCATCTTGAATCTACCATCATCTTCACTGACCTTCGGGTGAAACTCCTCATCTATAAGCAACGTCTTATATCGTACCACTCACTCGCTCTATCAGGCATAACACCTACAACTATCTCCACAGACTATTGCTCTTCTTATGTCTTTAGTGGACATGACAATAATCGAGGACGAAAAAGAAGAAGCTACAATTCTCTCAACCCTCATTCTTCTTTTATGGGTCATAGTCCTGCTCTTAACTCAGACAGCCCATATGGGCCTGCTATCAATTCAACATTTTTTTAATATGTCAATCTCCTCTCATAGGCCTATCCCTCATTCTAGCCCAAATCAAACTTCCAACTCTAATCCATATCAACACCAAACCACTAATCCTTACCACTTTTATAAGTCTAGTTACCATAATAAACCTTCCACTCAGTGCCAAATTTGTTGGAAGTGGGGCCACATAGCTACACACTATTATTTTCAGTTCTCAAAATCCTAAAATCGTCTGCTTAGACCTTCAACTGATCCTAATACTCTTCCTACAACTTTCACTATGTTAAATATATGATTTCTATTAATAATTTCTCTCTTCAACTGATCCTAATAGGCTTCCTACAACTTTCACTATGTTAAATATATGATCTCTATTAATAATTTCTCTCTTACTTCTACCACCATCATTAAATGGCTCTCTCACAATGGTGCCCCTTTTCATATGACCCATAACTCTCATTTTATAGACTCCACAACTCCTTGTATCAGTTCAAATCAAATGCTTATCGGTAAATTGAAATGGTCATATTTCCTTTATTAATAATCTTACTCTTTTGACTTACACTTGTCCACTTCACCTTATCGATGTTTTAATTATTCGACAACTAATTGCTAATCTACTCTTTATAGCAATTTTGTTAAGATAACTCTTGTTTTATTAAATTTAACCCTTTTGACTATATTGCGAAGGATCTGAAAGTCAAGATATCACTAGTCGCAGGTTCATCTACAATAATCTTTATCCTATGAAGATTCCTCTATGGTTCAACAATTATATTGCTTTCATAGTCATCTTTACTTCACCCTACCTATGGCATCAGTGACTTGGTCATCCTTGTTTAACTACACTTTCCAATTTGTGTCCTCTTTTTTTTATATAAAATCAAATGTTTTAAATAATTGTACTTATTATCTTCAAGGCAAAAGTACTAAATTGTCATTTCCATTATGTACTCTTGTCTCTACTACACTTCTCTAACTTATTCATCGTGATATTTAGGGACCATCTCAATCACTTTTTTTTTTACTATCATCATTTTATTATTTTTATTGACGATCTGAATCAATATATGTAGATTTTTCCATTGACTTAAAAGTCTCAAGCTCCTTTTCATTTCTAACACTTCAAAACAGTAGTTGTAAATCTATTTTCTACCATTATTAAAATATTTCACTGTGATAGAGCTCTTGAATTCATCAAAAGCACGATATCATCTATCATATTTTATATCCTGTCACTCCTCAATAAAATGGGTTTATTGCATAAAATTTTGTTATATCACAAATATCGATATTACCATCCTTATTCATGCCTCTTTTCCTAAATCTTTTTGGTATCAAGCCTTTTCAATTATTATGTTTCGTGTCAATTTGTTACCCACTTTTTCTTTTATCATAAGTCCCCTCATGAACTACTTTTTCTTACAAAACCTTCCCTTTCTAACCTTCATGTTTTTCATTGTACCTATTTCCCCTTTTTTGGGTCTACTCATGTCAATAAGCTTACTCCCAAATCAACACCATGTCTTCCTTGGTTATCTTCCTAATACAAAGGCTATAGTTATTTTGAACCCCAAACCTCCAAGCTTTATAATTTACATTATGTTTATTTTCTTGAAACTAAATTTTCATATGCCAACTAATCATTTCCTCCCTTACTCTCTTCTTCTTCCACTATGCCTTTACCTTTACCTGTTCCAACTTTTCCTTCCACTAAATCCCACATCCCCTCATCCCCATCTTTTAAATCCCATCCTATGATCACTCGTATATGGGATCAAACTTGAATAGCTCAAACCTTGCCTAACTTTGTTACTTATTATACATTTACTCAACCTTTTAATATATTTGATCTCATTTCCTTCACTCAATCCAATGAATTTTCACACTTATGTCAAACTATGCTTAATGAGTTCAATGCTCTTTACCACAATCATACTTGTACCTTTTTTTCCACCATCTAATGCAAATATTGTTGGTTGTAAATGGAATTTTTACATTAAGACAGACCTTAATGGTACCCTTGATTGTTACATAGCTCGTCTTATTGCTAAATGATATCATCATGCTCCAAAGATTGATCACACTAACACTTTTAGCTCCATTATCAAATCTACTACCATTTGTATTATACTTACTCTGTCACAAAATTAGTTTGTTTGTCAACTTTATGTAAATAATGCATTCATAGTCATCTTTAAGAACATGTTTTTATGATTCAACCTTCGAGTTTTGCCAATCTTGATTATCCTTCTTATGTTTATTGTCTCTATAAAGATCTTTATAGAGACAATAAACATAGATCTTTATAGTCTCAAATAAGCTCCTAGGTTTTGGTTTCTTCGTTTGAGTTAGAAACTTCTTCACCTCCATTTTACTTCATCCAAATAAGACACGTCTTTATCCATTCATACTACTACTTCTCATACTACCTTTTTCTTAGTCTATGTGGATAATATTTTTGTTACAGGTTCTTTGCCATCCTTTACTATTTCTCTTATCTAGGATCTTTAAACCACCTTCTCCGTTAAGTGTTTAAGTCATATTCATTGTTTCCTTTGCATCAAAGCAATCTCCATATCTAATGGTCTTCAAATCACATAAACACGGCACATTAAAAATCTTCTTCTTTGCATAAGCCTTCACAACTCCAAACCCACCACCATACCTATTACCCTTACTCTTCTTCTATTTAAATTCCTGATCCTATTGAGAATTGTAACGCCATTGGTGCCCTCTAGTGCGTTTGCCTTACTCGTCCAGATATTTAATTTGTCTTAACAAAGTTTCGCAATTTTTGCATTATCTTATAGATATTATTGGACTGTGGTTAAATGCATTTTAAGGTATCTTTGGTCCACACCTTCTTATGGCCTTTATTTTACTTAGACCATCTTACTTTATATGACTATTGTGTTGTTAACTAGACTAGTTGCCCTAATGATCTTCATTCTATATCTAGTTATTGCATCTTTCTTGGCCCTAATCTTATTTCCTAAAGTGCTAAGAAATAACTTATTATTGGCAGATTTAGCAATGAGGTTGAATATCATAGTATTGCTTTCGTTGCTGTAGAACTCTGTTAGATCACCTCCTTTCTTAATAAAATAAGGTTGTTTCATATTAAGCCCACTATGTGGTATGACAATCTTGGTGCCACCTTTCTTACTATTAATCCAATCTACCATACTCGTACAAAGCATATTGAGATGGACATCCATTTTGTTCGAGACTTAGTCATTAACAAAGCTTGCCTTGTTAATCATATTTCTTCTTCTAACTAAGTGATTAATATTATGACAAAGGCTTTGACTTTTACTTTGGCTTCTTTTACATTTCCTTGACTTCAAGGTAAGCTCAAAATTTCTCATCATTGTGAGCTTGAGGGGAATGATAACACTATTTTAAAGAATCCTAACTACCATTAGATAGACTCTAATTTATTCCTTAAGATACTAACACATTATATAAACTTCAATCTTTTATTTTGTTCTCATTAATTTACATCATTATTATGCATATTAAGGTTCCCAACTCTTCACAAATTCAATAATAAAAATATAAAATTTTCTTATCGTATTTACTCTTTTAGGAATCTTATTATCTTGAGCAAGTTTTTCATATTACACAATAATTGATTAAATGTTATGACCTTCGAATCACCAATAAAATATTGGATATAAGTCAATAGTGAAAAATTATAAAGAGTCTTAAATGATATTGTCTGAATTGTAGAATGAAATATGATGTTATACCACCATTCAGCAAGTGACAATCATTTATCCCATTCATTAGAACTTTAAAAAACCATACCCATTAAGTATGTGTCCAAAGTATGATTTGCCACCTATGTTTGGTCAGTTGTTTAAGGATGGTAAGTTGAGGATAGGTTCAAAAGAGACTCCCTCAAACTTAAAAAATTCCTACTAAAATAAGCTAGTGAAAATTGAATTTCTATCACTCATAATTGATTATGGCATGCCATACAGTTTGAATGCATGATCAATAAACAATTAACCTACATTTTGAATATAAATAAGTTAAAGATATAAAATGATCATGCTTGATCGGACTATCAATTACTTCTATAATAATATATTTTTCCCAAAAAACATGTTTTCCTTTAATAAAATCCATAATGACATACATCTAAAATTGGTTTGGAATGAGTATAGGTAGAGTAACCTAGGATATATAATAACTTCATATTTATTTCTCTAACAAATCTAATAATTCATTTTAGCATTCTAATATCCTTATATAATCCTTTCCAAAATAACACTAATCGTAATTATTTAAGATTTCAAATTATCTTTTATCTCTAGTAGAAAATCAAAATTGATAATAAATATAAATAAAGAGAATAATTTATAATTACACATTTTAAAGAGTGCACAATATGATACTCAAACCCTTTTATGTACGCAATCTTAAAGTCATATCCTAACAACTTAGTTACCCAACTTTGTTGAAATGGAGTTGTCATTTTTTACTTAAGTAGAAGCTTTAACCTCCTATGATCCATTGGTACCGCAAATCTCCTTCTTAACAAGTAGTGTGACCATTATCTAATATTCATAACTAATGTTAATAGCTCCTTCTTATATGTAGACAAATGGATATATTTTGAATAAGGAGATTTATTAATATATGAAATAGGATGTTTATCCAAAATTTACACAACACCAATTTCATCTTTGTGTACATCATTTTCAATCACAAAAATCTTGCTAAAATTATATGATGAAAAAATAGGAGCTGACACAACCAATTTGAACTTTGAAATTCTTATGTTTCCTCTAAGCTACACATAGATACATTGGTTCTCAATAAATAAGTCAATGTTCTATTGATTTATTCACACCATTTGATGAATCCTCTGTAGTATTGGCTAACCCTGTAAACCCTTTATGGTTAGAACTGGCCATTATTGCAATGGTATTGAACATATACAATCTAATATGGATGCAATTATTGTAAAAAGGAGCATATAATCCTCGAACTCAACTAATGCAAAAGAATAAGTAAAACCAACATGCATTTCTTACCTCTAGATTAAGTCAAGATCAAACTACCAGTAGCTCACATAGTAACCTTGACTCACACATAAGAGACCATACAACAAATGATTTAAAATACCATGCAATCCTTTTAACCTATTTCATCTACCTTCTCTGCTACTAGTTTATTAGGTAAAACAAACAACAATCTCTTTGGTTCATTGTTTCTACAACCCTTAATTACATGTACAACCAAACATGTTATTTGTTGAAACTTCAACCATATTCCCAAAGTTAACTACCAATTTAATTTCTATTAGCCAATTAGTTGATCAAAAGTGTTTAGTTAAATTTTCTCCTTTTAGTTGTTATATATAGGATCCTCAATCGGGAAGGTGATTTACAAAAGGCATAAGCAATTATTGTTATTTCACTTAAACCAGATCTCACAATCATAAGAATAATCAGTGTTCTCTTATAAATTTTTTCTTCTATTTCTTCTCTTAATAATGCTTTGATGGATTATAAAAATTGGTGCCTTTGGCATTAAGGCCTCAGACGTCCTTATACAAGTAAACTCAAAGACATGTTTTAATCTAATATTCTTCCTAATCATTTAATGATGACTATGTTTCTTAACATTAGACTATAAAAGTTGTTCTTTTGGCAAGGATGCAAAATTACCTTTTTTTCATGGTTCCTCCAATTTAAATGCAATTTTGATTTAATACATACTAATTTACGGGTCCACACCATCTTTGTCTAAGTTAGGATATAGATATTTTGTACTTTTCATAGATCATTACATATGGTTTACTTAGGTATTTATTTTATGTGTTAAACCTGATCTTACTAGCGTTATAAAAGCCTTTATCAATATGATTTAAACATAATTTATAAAAACCACTAAAACTTTTCACTCTAATTTAGAAGAGAATTTAATTATTCTTATTTTACCAATCTCCTTTAAGAAAAAGGAATTTTGCATCAACTATGTTGTCCACAAACCCCACAGTAAAACGGAGTTATGAAAGAGAAAACCATTATATTGTTGAAATTGCTCATACCCTCTTACTTGAATCCCATGTTACATATAGTTTTGGGTAGAAGTTATCCATTCTAATATGTTTTATAATCAATCAACAACCTATACATGTGTTTAAACGTTACACACTTTGGTCTTGTCTATGCAAGAAACCCCCTAAGTACTCTCATCTTAAGGTCTATATAGATGAGTCTATATATGACTTATACTGCTCTGATTTCTGAAAATCCAAAATTGTCTTCCTAGAAGCTACCACTTCCACTTCTAGGCTTGGCAAAAAGGTCTGAGCCCGGCCTAACCGGAAGCCTGACTGGTAATTGTAAAACATACTGTTATGATTTTTTAAAATCCAAAACTATCTTCCTAGAAGATACTACTTCCATTTCTACGCTTGGCAAAAGGATTCAGACTCAACCTAGCCTAAGGCTCAACTCGTAGTTGTAAAACGACGTCGTTTATCAAAAATAACGTAATGCCATTTTAAAAAAATTAAAATTTAGGTTATGCCACTTTAGGCCCAGGCGAGCTTAGGTTCGGGCTTTCCGTCTCTGGCCTGGGTCCGAGACAGACCATGGTTAGCCCAACCCATTGCCATCCCTATCTACTTCTTGATTGTTTCTGTAATAGCCTACATCTCCCTTATGTAGGCTGAAGCAAAAAGTATATATGGAGGAAGCTTCTTACTAAAATATGCCACCAGATGTTCGGATTGAGATAATGCAACTCCAATAGCATTGATTTGATGCATCAATTGTGACATCAAATGGCTGGGAGAAATTAGGTAGAACAAGAATGACAATAGGTCAAGACAAGCCTAGGCCTTGACAAAACAATGTTATTTTATCACTCCTGACTCCAGCACAACCTATGGCTTGGTCGAGCTAAGAAATTCTGACCCATGGTTTGGTCAACCTGGGCCTAGCCTGGACCGGAATGTTATGCTTAATGTAGAACAAAGGCAATAGTCATAGCCTTTTTCAGTTTCTTAAATGCCTTTTTAGCTGTAGGAGTTCAGTGAAATCCATTTGTTTTCAATAAATCTATAAGTCTTGCAATTGTACTATAACGATCAATGTGCCAATGATAGTCACGGTTCAAGCCCAAGAACCACCTCAGTTCCATGACAAAAGTGGAATGGGACAATCTTAAATGGACTTATGCTTACTTAAGTCAGCCCTGCATCCCTTGAGCTGAAATAATATAAACTAAGTATTCAATTGAATCCACTACGCATAAAACTAGTTAGACTGTAATAATCGTAAAATTAGTGTCCAATGCTCCACATGTATGTTCCAACTAGGATAGTAGATTAGGATGTCATTGAAAAACACGTGCACAAAAGAAGGTTCTTAGTAAATCATTCATGGCATATTGAAATGTTGATGGAGCATTAATTAAGCCGCGTACTGATGAATGCTCCAAGTGCATGCTCCGATTGTTATATTTTTTTGACTTTGGTGGCTATTTGTTGTTTTTTTGACTTTGGTGGCATAATTTCAATCCCATATTAGGAAGAGATGAA
>JANSVA010000008.1:7940745-7955798 GCA_025504915.1 Erythroxylum reticulatum | reverse complement strand
ACTAATACAATAGTAATTGTGACAATTTAGTATCTTTCACAATTAAGTTATCACTATTAATATATTAATAGTGTCAATTTTTCTTTTATCACTAAGTTTTGTCATTAAAAGCCTATGCAATTTAGCGCCAAAATAATTTTGGCCGGAATAAATTGTAATTGTGAAAAAACATATGTTAGTAAATAATATTTTCCATTTATTGTTTGGACCAAACATAGTTTGGTCACTAATATTTTTTTTCTTGTTATGAAATGGTTAATCGTCACACAATATTTTACTTGTTGTGACAAAAAATTTTGTCAATAAATATTCGATTAATTAGTATCTACTTCATATTGTCACAATAATTTTGTGACTAACTATTTTTATCATCACAAATACTATATTTTTTAGTGCCAAGACAATTGATTGACATTATTGTTTTGATTATCTATGATGATTTATATTTGCCACTGATACAATGATAATTGTGGCAATTTATTATCTTTCACAGTTAAATTGTCACTATTAATATATTAATAGTGTTAAAATTTATTTTGTCACTAAGTTTTGTCAGTAAAAGCCTATGAAATTTAGTGCCAAATTAATTTTAGCGGGAATTAATTGTAATTGTGACAAAACATATGTTGGTAACTAATATTTTCTATTTGTTATAACAAAACATAGTTTGGTCATTAATATTTTTCCTTATTATGATAAAAAGGTTTATCGTCACACAATATTTTACTTATTGTGACAAAAATTTTTGTCAATAAATATTCAATTAATTTTACTTAATAGTGTCACAATCACCAAACTATAACTATTGTCACTACCATTTGTAATTTAGTGACAATTTTTGTGTGCCTAAATATTATTTTGTCACAGATACGAGGTTTGTTGTGATAAAACAATTGATTGATACTATTGTTTGGATTAATTGTGATGATTTATTTTTGTGTCACTATATAATGGGAATTGTGACAATTTAGTACCTTCACAATTAAATTGTCAAAATTTCTTTTATTACTAATCTTTGTTATTAAAAGCCTATGTACTTGTTATGACGAAAACTTTTATCAATAAAAATTCAATTAGTTAGTGGCTACTTAATATTGTCACAACAACCAAACTATCACAATGCTCACAATTATTTGTAATTTTAGTGACAAAAATTTTTGTTATCACTTGATCAACTTTTTTTTGAAAAGTTTTTTATTTCAGAAATTAAATAGTTTCTTATTGGGTTTTAAAGATGGGATGTAGTTTTCAAATTTCTACAAGATTTGATTCTGGATTTTATTCAATAAAATTGATTTGTGGCTATTGATTCTTGTTTTGAGTATTATTGTGCTTGTTATGTGTTAGGCCTTACATATTTTCAAAGCTATTGTAGACCCCCTATAACTAGTCTTCAACGTCTGAAGGTCTTTACTGATGTTTTAACTTTTCCTGTTTTTATTCTTTAATTATTCAGTGATTCCTGACCAAAACTTTTCATGTTTTTTGGTACCACTTTGATTGTGTTTATATATTGATTTAAATATACCAAGGCTTGACTACTGGTGGAGTGCCAACATTTATAGATGTTGGTAATAGTTTTGGTGCTCCTACTATTATCGAAGACAACTTTATACAACAGGCCTCTTTTCATTATTTATAGATGTTGGTAATAGTTTTGGTGCTCCTACTATTATCGAAGACAACTTTATACAACAGGTCTCTTTTCATTATTGTCAATTCTGTTGTTGCTATTCCCATCTCTCCCATTTCCCAGATATTATTTGGGTCTATCTTTCACTTCTACTCCAAATTTTATTTTGATTTCTTTATTGATTTAATTGTTGTCAAATAGTGAAAATTCTTACTGCAATATCATTTTCACAAGATTTTGCCTGTCGCAGATGGTTCTCAATGGGAAACATGTAGTGATGATGGGTGATGATTCATGGGTTCAGCTGTTTTTTTAGAAATTAAAAATTTTCATTAATCAGAAAAAATTACAAAGTGGAGACCTACACACTTGTAGTCCACTTAAACAACAAGCACTTCAGCAGGAATAGCGTAATACTACAACGTTTTAACTCATAAGCTACTTAACATAAAAATTACGACGACCGATATTTACCTATCGAAACTATTAGGGTAAAACTAACCCCGTCTTTCTCTCAACTTCGATTCTTTACCTAATTCAGACGAGCGACGATTTTGAGCTGCGACTGGCGATGAGGATAGACACTGGAGGTGGTGTTGCCTCCGAGGGATAGCAAGGTCTTCAAACTTCCTCCAATCGATTCTTCTTCACAAGTAATCAATTTCTCTTATGTTTATTATTTAGCGATTAGGGTTACCTCTGAGAAATTACTTCGTTTCTAGGAGACTCTTTGTGACTTCCAGGTGACTCCAATGGTCATTTTGTTCTCCAAGCTTCTTCCAGCTGATTGTATTCCCTAGGTATTCGTCTCCTTCTCGGACTTCTTTTAGAGATTAGGGTTTAATGAATCTCTAAGAATTTCTTTTATTTGGAGATGGAAAGCCCTTCGATGACAGTCTGAAGAGGAGGAAGAGTAGGATTCAGGTCAGATATTGTCTATTTCTTCATCCATAAACCTCTGTTGTCGAATATTGTATTACTGAACTGATTTCTTGTTCCTGATTTGCTTCCTTATAGAAATACCTGGGCTTCAAAAACCTTCTCAAACAGAGAATGGGCTAGCCTTACCCAGGTATGTGTTAGGACTCTGTAATGTTACTCCTTTCTTTACATTCGTTTCATTGAAAAGGATTGAACTGTGTATCTCTTATTGTGGTCTCCCTTGAGAAAGGGAGAGATCTAGTCTGTGTATTCCTTAGAATCCTTTTGTGAACTATGATTGAGGCTTTGTGGTTGTAAATTAGTTTTTGCATAGTTGATTGTGTGGATTGAATAGCTCTTCTTTAAGGTATTGAGGCTCTGTGGTTGTAAATTATTTTCTGCATAGTTGATTGCATGGATTGAAAAGCTCTTCTTTAAGGTAGAAACTAGATTATGGCTATTAGGGTTCAGTTGTTTCCTCAACATTTTAACTAATCTTATCCCTATCCTTCTTTTAATGTTAAAGATCTTCATACGGTATTGCATTATGGCTTCTGTATTATTTTCTTACTGTCAATTCCTCACATTTCGTAATATACCAAAAACTTATTGTTTCAAGTTGATGATAGGTGCATCGAACATCTTTTTCCTTCCCTTTTTCAAGAAGATTAGGATGTTCTTATTGATCATTTTCTTGGTGTGGTATAATCAAAATATTTTATCATTTGTAAATAGCAAAATATTTGTATCTCTTGTTTGATTAATGAGTTTTGCAAATTCGTGTGTACATGTGTATGCTGTTATAAGTTATCTATTAAATTGAAGACATGAGGGTGAATTTAGGTAATATCTTTGCAGGATCATGCTGGACATATATATGGAGTCGACTCTCTACCAATGGTAGAAAAGTTGGAGCAGTACAATCTCATTTTAGAGGTAGGTTTCTGAATTATACACGTAAGTTATGCCAAAATATTTCCGGAGCTTGCTGATATTGTCCATATACTTTTGATAGTGTAAAAAATATTCAAGTTTGTTGAAGTCATAAATCTACCACACTGTTTTTTGGTTAAAGTTCAGCCATTTTGGAAGTTTTTCTTTCTGTGTTTCCTTTCACCTAAGTTTTACTTTTTTAAAAGGCTTATGTTCAAATGTATATGCTTTATGGAGAAACTGAAGAAACAATTAGAATTCTCTCCTTCAGCCCTTTTAATTCACATCTTGCTTCCTAATTTTGACAATGCCTTTAGCAGGGATAAGTTTCATAAAATAATGTAAATTTTAGGGTTTAAGAAATTGTTCCAATTGATAGATGATAAAATTAAGCTGCGGAACAACATTAAATTAATCATCTAAGTTGAAATACGTTTATAAAAATAAAATGTGTACTAAATTACTTTCTGAGCATAATCACAATTGATCTTTTGTTGAAAGTACAGCAAGTTTTGAAATATATTGAACTCAAAATTTAACATTGCAGATGAACATTGGAAAATTTAGCTTGATGACTTAGGCCATATGGAATATATCTACGAAACATCAAAGTGAAATTTTCTCATCAAAATGAACTAAACTTCTTCCTCATTTTCCTTTCATTTAAATTTAATACTTATTGGAGTTCTAAAATTCCTTGTTGAAATCATGGGAAAGACACAAACTTTCAGCTATTAATGTTAGATTGATGCCTAGATTTTTTTTGGAAAGAATATAAGAAGTGAACAAGAAATTGAGCTTTTGTTGGTCTTTAGTGACTGAAAGGTGAAGTTTGCAAAATTTTGGATATTCTATTGTTCCAAATGTCCTACCTTCATTAACTCTACCATACATGTGAAATTTCTCAATACTCATTGGTTGCTTATTCATTAACTATACTATACATGTGAACTTTCTCAATGCACATTTCTTGCTTATGGTGGAATAAGCTCATCTTGCTTCCATTATCAAGCAGCCTTTGTCTGTTGGTTTTAATCTTTCCTGCATGCTTAATTCTTATTTGATAATGCTTTACCACAAATTCTACTACAGAAGCTTATCAAAATTCTGGATGGTGAGTCTAGTTCAAGTGGCTTGCATGAAAACACTTTCCTTCTTGTTATAGGCGACCATGGATAAACCCTGAATGGTGATCACGGCGGAGGAAGAGCTGAAGAGGTATATGATTGAAATTTATGAAGTTCAATTTGGTTTCATTCTTTGTTTCCTTTGTAACAAAATTACATGTTGTAGGTTGAAACATTAATGTTCGGCATGAGTTTTAAGAAATCTTCCTATCCGCTTCCATCTTACTTTGATACCTCTTCTTGTGCTCCCAATTTGGTATTGCCTTCTATTTAAATGATTCTACATTCTCTGTTAATTTCAAGACATCCTTCTTTTATTTACCTTCTGTCATTTCGCAATTTTTTGTTATAGGTGAAAAGATAAATTGATGCCTACTTAACCTCTTCAGTCATTAGGTTTTCTAGTGAAGATTTGTTACACATATCAAATGTATATGATAAGGCATTAGTGATAAATTTATTGTAACATATATTCTTTATTTCGTGACAACATTATTGTAACATATAACTTTCATATTTGTAACGAAATCTGTTAGACAATATAGTCACTGATGCAAATTTCTTTTACAACTAATGTAATTTCGTTGATGAATTGATAGTTTAATTTGTGATAATAATAAACACATTAGTGATAATACATTTTGTAAGAACCAATTTTCATTTTTGTGATGAAATGATGTTGACACTTTTTTATTAAAATATTAGTGACCAAGAAGTAATGGACACTAATACAAAAATTATTAGTGAGAAATATTTTGTCACTATTTATAATTATTTTAGTGGAGATAATGTTGTAACGATAAAATGAAGTACTGTTACGACTTTATTTGTCGCTACTTTATATTATTTGTTTCAACAAACTTGTCATAAATATGCAAAGTTGTTTTGACCATATAATGTTGTCACATATTTCATAGGTTTTAGTGTCGGCACTTTTGTCACAATATAATAAAGTACTGCTACAACTTTATTCGTCACTATTTTATATTATTTGTGTCAACAAATTTGTCATAAATAAGTTTAGCTGTTGTGATCATACAGTGTTATCACACATTTGATAGGTTTTAGTGTCGGTAATTTTGTCACAATAAAATGAAGTATTGTTACGACTTAATTCGTCACTACTTTATATTATTTTTGACGATAAACTTGTCATAAATATGTATAATTATTGTAACCATATAATTTTGTCACACATTTAACACATTTTAGTGTCAATATTTGTGTCATAAAAGTGTTACATAATTGTGACCATTTTTTAAATTAATCACTATTTCATTAGTGACGGAGGTATTTGTGAGAGGAGGTGACGACTATAAAGATTGGACACTGTTAATAATAGTGACAAATATTACTGCTTTTAGTTACAACTTTTCTGTTTTTAGTTACAACTTTTACTTTCACTAAAAATACTATTTCTTGTAGTGAGACCTTAACTTCTTCATATAGCTTCTATATCGAGCTTCCTATTACAAGCACAATACAAGTCTGATCAATTTTATTATCTTTATCTGGATCAAATTACGTAACTTAAACGAAAAGTTAACACTTTCGAACAAATCCCATTATTGACAACAAGCCATTCGATGCTTGTTTGCATTTTCCTTGCCAAGCATTGGTTTGTTATTAATTTTCTTTCTTAGGTTTGAGGCTCCATTTCCATCCGAATCTCATTCCCTCCATTATTTGTCCATTCGCAAGCTAGACATGAAAGCTAAACTGATTTAAGCCTATGATGGAGGTTTCCTAATTGTCTATGTACATCTAAGTTTTGAGTAGTAGGCACAAATTCCTAATAACACAATATGCTCGCTGACAAGTGCACTTAGAGAGCGACCGACTTTTTTAATATCTTAAAAGAGTCATCACAACAATTGAAAATGCCTTCAAATTTGTCACTCAAACGGTAAGTAAGTTGGACAAGATACGATAACCACGAACCAAACAAAACCAGAATCCAGAATTGTGGGAAAGTACAGAAATAGTTCGTTGAATATTCCAAAAGGCTATAGAGTCCCGACGGATGTAACTTTGCATAGCGTTATAATTCTGCGAGGAAAATAAAGGAAAATGGTACGGGGATCTTGAGGCTGAAAAGAAAGAAATGACATGTGCCACCGTGAGAGTACCTCAAGTGGTATTTAATGTAAACGTATCATCCGCTGCCCGAACAAAGGTTTTTCTTTGTCCTTTCGTCTTGAAACTAAAGTATTAATTTAATCATATTTTGATAAATGAATATATAAAATTTTAAATTGTTTTTCTATCATTTTTTAATTAACTAATATATAATGTATTTAAAATGAAGTTACTTGCAATTGACAGTTATCCGCTTCTCGATCCTCTCTAATTGGATGTTCATATAAATTTGAACCTACTTAACGACCAAACCATAGTCTGGGTTTCGTTTACAGTTCTTCATCCGAGTTGCTGCGCAACCGTAACCAGTCTTCATAGGTGACTACTAGGACCAGTTAAGACGCCAATCTGGACTCATAGATTTATTAGGCTGCGTGTGGTTGCTAACTTTATTATGCAGAGACGAAACGAAACAAAAATTTAGAGGTAGTGAAATGTTTTGTTGTGATGAATAAAACAGATAAAACTATTTCCGTCTCGAGGACAGAAATATGTTTAATTGCAGTTGACAAAATATAAAAATAATGTCAATAACTAAAATACTTACAGTATAATATGATTAAAAATATGTAATTAATTTATTATTTTAAAACGAATAATTTGTATTAGTAAAAAAGTTAACAAATAATAATAATAATAACAATAATAATAAGAAATTAATTTTATATAATAATAATAATAATAATAATAATAACAATAATAATAATATGTCTAATCATATAATTAAGAATAAAAAATTGTTTACTTAAAAGAAGGGGTATTTTTAGAAGTTACTTATGTGTTTTATTTTAGAGACGGAGACAAAAAATTTTATCCTTTAGTTTTAAAAATAACAAAAATTTATAATTTTATCATTGAACAAAAATTAATTAGAACAACATCCAAATACACAGATGGACAAGATTTTTTATTTTATCATTTGGCTTCACTAACGAATATAGCAACCAAACACTAAGTTGCTATTGGCCATGCATCTTTTATCAGGTACTAGACTCACCTGGCCCACAATGTTTTCGAGTAACGGTTGCGCCTAACTATTAATCATCGACTCATACTGCCAAGTTCATGTGGAAAATCATAGCTTATTGTTACGAATAGACAAAGCAATGGCTAAAGGTTTTTATATGAGAGAATAATTATCATCGTCCCTGTACCTTTACAACTACAAAAACTAATTTGTAGATGCATCATTTAACAAATCTAGTGTAAAAGACAAATAGAATCCATATGAAGAGACCACTAGAAAATGTTGGGATATGCAGATCCATTCTCCAACAATAATGATCTCTGTTCTTTTCCATCTCCGCCTTTGGTCAAAAAGGCTCGAGATTTAGTCGAATTTCTGACACTACTCCATAAAGTGGAAAATAATAGACGCATTTATAAAGCCATTCCAGTTTTAACAAAACTAAATTTAGGCAGTGATATATAAACACAAAGTTTAGCGCAATGTTTGACTATGAATTGGTAATTTGATTAACAAAAACTTAGTACATTGATTTATTTAATTTGACCTGTTTTGAGAGTTTAGATGCAATACGGTCTTCTCACTGTTGTTCCCTCTCTATTGGAACAATTTCCAGATCTCACATTTCCATTTTCGTTCTTGAAGTTATCCATCCCGCTTATTCCCAGTCGACTTCATCTCCAAAACGTCTAACATAGCCAATTTGATTAGGATTCATTTCGTCATTAGTAGATAATATTAAACCTTATTATTCTAATAAAACTTACATGTTAGGAAAGCAGTTACTAAAGTATAGAAAACCAAATCCACATGCCCTTACAAGTTCGTACGAAACACACAGTTGATAAAACTAGATCCATCCATAAAGTTATATCCTTATCTCGTGATATTTATGAAGTCATGTTTATATTGAATGTTGTTGTTAAATTTGTTCCCGCATCGCAATTATAATATATTAATTATGCCCGTGAATAACATCAATTTTACCCGTGGCTTGTCGTAATAGTAAAAACATGTTTCATTAAGAAATACTTCGTTCATCCACCTGGCATGAACCTTACAGACAAACGACTTCTCTGGAAATGTCCTTACTCCAGTCACAACCATGTGATATCGGACAGTATAGCCGCCATTCTTAGGCAATAATTGTCTGGATGACGCCTCACCGGTTCAAGGACCAGATCTTTTGGCCCAGGTGTTCTGGTCCTACCTTGTGTCAGAGGATTTTGACCGTCCATTTAAGTGGGGTCCATTTAAATGGATGGTCCAGATCCTCTGACACAGGGTAGGGCCAGAATACCTGGGCCAGAGGATCTAAAGTGCCGGTTCAATGCATCACTGAAGAAACCGTTCGACAACCATTCTCCACGTGTCGGCCACAGCTACCCTACCAGCAAATTTCTCCACCTCATTATAGCCCACTTTTGTAACGCCTCCCACTTTTGTCATCTTAGGTATCAAAACTTCAAAGTTAATATTTTAGTACAATAAATTCATTATAAGGAAGACGCTAAATTTTCACATTAAAATAATATAATGAATATTAACACATTAAATTTATTATATCAAAAGTATAAAAATATAACTTTATCTATTTATTTTTTAATATATTCCTTTTATGTCATTTTTATAAATTAATTTATTTACATAATTTACTAGGTAATTAAATTTAAAATGTATATTATTTAACACAAAATATATCAATATAAAGATCTCATTAAAACATTTAAAACAAGACTAATATTGAATATAATATTAAATTTATTTTTAACTCTTATTTATAAGTGTTATAAATTCATTAATAAAATATGTTAAGAATAAAAAGTTAATTTGAAATAAAAAGTAGATAAATTTAATCCACACCATTGATTTTAAAAATTAAAATTCAACAAAAATATTTGAAATTACATCATGATTAAAATAAATTACAATGGAAATCAAACTCGAGATTATAATCAAACTAAAATTACAGCAATCAACGTAAAAGAAAAACTACAATACTTGAAAATGTTAATTTAACATAAATAATTAATAGTTTGAAATGTCATCCCTATTTTTTCTAATATAGAAATTCGAATAATTAAAGGTTAAATGATAAATTTTAATCAGTTTATATTTGTATATGTTATTAATTTGTTGTTACAATAATATTAAATATATTTTATAAATAATATTAATTTAATATAAAGCATATATTAATTAATTAAGAATAGTAATTTTATTTTAATTTTTAATAAATAAATAAAAATTATTGTATAAATATAAATTAATTTAGTTAATAACTAAATTATTGTGGTTGTATAAATATAAATTAATTTAATTAATAACTAATTATTGTAATATACTTTTTGAAAAATTTAGTGTAAAATTTTAATGTATAATAATGAAAGTACCATTGAATTTGGTGTAAAAAAATCTAAAAATATTTTATTTCACATTAAATTTAGTGTAAAAATTTAATGTAATAGTTAGATACGGCCTTAAAACCACAAAGTCCTAGGCAAATCTCTCAAGTTCTTTAGACCACTGCCATTAACCGGTAACTCAAGAGTCCACTTCGGCGGTCCAACGTTAAGAGAAAAAGAAGTTCGATTCAAACCAGACAGTCCCTTACCAAGCAACCGGCTCTAGCCAGTAAAGCCAATGCGGCAATGCCTTCTCTTTATAAATGCACATGCTTTCAATCAGGCATTCCATAACCGTATCACTAGTTGTAAATATTAGGCTTCTGCCTTCGATATTTTGAAAATTCACAGTATTGCCATTCTTCCTATGGTCGCTGCCGGTTTGCCGGGAACTGAGAGCCACAGTTGCTCCCAAGCTCTTTGTTTCCCTCGCTTCCGATTCGTCCGCTACCGCCGTTTGAGGTAACCATCGACAGCGAACACTACTTTTACAGATTTGTTTTCTCATCAGATACATAAAATACTATGTCAACTCCAAAGAGTAACCGTAGACGACACGAACCGAAGAAATCGGAAAAGAGTAGAAAGAACCGGTTGACGGAGATATCGTCGTCGTTTCACGGAGGAATACCGATGGATATGCCGCAGTCGGAGATGCGACGTCCAAAGACTGCACCGAACTTACACGACGTGAATCTTTTCAACGCCGGATGTCTTCTTGAGGCGAAGCCGAAGTTGACGAAGTTGCTACTCAATGTGACGATCCAAGGTAGCGTTGGTGCGTTGCAGGTGCTGATATCTCTGGAGTCGACGGCAGGCGACCTGATCGCCGCTGCTATTCAGCAGCACACCAAGGAACGTCGCCGGCCGATTCTTCCGATGGATGCTTCTAGATTCGACCTCCATTACTCGCGGTTCAGTTTGGAAAGTAAGATAAATTTTGTTTATATCTGTTTTTCTTTTCTATTATTATTTCTCTTCTTTGTACGTGCGATGTGATTATGACACGTGTGAGGTGGTGAATTGATGGAGAGTTGAACCTGTGGTGTTGACAGGATTGGATAGGGAGGAGAAACTAGCGGTGTTGGGATCAAGGAACTTTTTTATGTGTCCAAAAAGGTCGGCAACCGACGACGACGGCGCAAGAGGGTGTCCTGGTGGCCTAACCACGACGTGGTCTTGCTCAAAAGAAGTCGACACAGCCAACAAGAGTGGATTTCCATGGCCAAGATTCATGGATTTTCTGCGGTAAAATGGCTGCAACGTGTAGGTGGTAATGAATTTTGGCTTGTGATTTGTGAATTTCTGTAATCTTGGGAAAGAAAAAAAGGAATTGGGGGTTAGGAGTTTGTTGGATTTGAGAAGGATTATAATAGTATAGATCGATGATATTTTAATTCCAAATGGAGGAAATTGTTTGCCTCTCATCTCATGTCTGTTGCTAATCGATGGGAATATTTGTACAGTTTGCCGTTTGCTGCACAATTTGGGTTTTGGTTTATGCAAAATCATGTCTTCTTTATGCACAACTCTACCTCTGGATTTTATGAAGTCGTTGATTGTTAAAATAAGGCGAAAAATGTAATGTTTATTCAATTGACCATATTCTTTGCCACTAAGATGAACTTTTCGCGAATGCCTGATGTTGGAGTGCCCGGAAGGAGCACGTTTGTGATTTCTTAATTTAGGGAAATAAAGAGGGGAGATTCCCGTAAGCCATAAAAAAAGTAGAGGTATATTGACAACTACTCAATCCAATTTCCTTTCTAATCCAGCATATCACATGTGACGATTATTAAGGGATTTAGACTAAACTATAATATTAGCTTCTTTAATTAAAATGAAATTGAACTGTAATATTAATATAAATTTGATGTGATATTTATATCAAATTAAATTCTGTCAATTGTTTCCAATTGAATTGAACTTAAAATATTTTTTGGTCGTATACTATATCTTATAATTTTGTAAAAATTAATTTGATATATCTTAAATATTTAAAATATTGGTACACTGTTGCTGAGAATATAATATATTCAAAGCAACACATTTGGTGCCCATCCTTCACCAAAGGTTGACATTTTTTAAAATTGTTAAATTAATATTTTTATAATTCATCATAATTAAGATATGTTTTATTGGAGATTTGTTTTGAATATTTACAAGGTATCGTTGAAAAGCACAAACAACATAATTTTAAGTGTTAAACAGTACTATTAATTAATCATTAATATTTATTAACATTGCAAAAATTAGTTATAAAAAATTTAAATAATTGTATCAATAATAATATAATAATATGATATGTGGAGCAGTATGAACTTTGAATTAGAAGTTTAACAATTTATGTAGTCATAGAATAAGAACAATAACAATCCACACTCAATAGTATGTAGCTTGACTCCTAACTAGTAGAGAGGTTGTTTGAAAAATTCTTACCGATACAACAATAAATCAACTTTAAAGCTGAATTCAGTTGATTGTATCTATAAATGACAAATGATATAATTATTTTTTTGGATTCCAAGTGATATGAGAGTCAGTAAAGGTAAATGAATCCCCGATGTTTAGATTCCCGAGAAGGGTCCTTGCATATTTGAAGGCACTAATTGAAACAATGATAGTTCTTCCCTCAGGTGTAGGTTTTTCCCACCATCTTGCAACAACATTTTCGCTATAGCTAAACTTATAGAAGATACAGTAAATGAGTCGTCAGATTTAGTAGGGAAGACAAGTTCTCTAGATGAAATGCCAATATGAAACGGTTTACCTAAGACACAATCGGTATATAACATATATATTGTCATATTAGTAAACCGTTAAACGAAACAAAATTGGAGTGACGTGCATACGTAACTGGCCAGAAGACGTTTGTAGAATTGACGAATTTTCCAAAACAACAGATTTTTCTAATCCTTTACGGACTGTTGTGACATCGCTCCTGCCTCCATAGGCATACATATCATCTTCAAGATTCAAGGAAGCTTAAAACAACATGTAGTACATACAATCAAATGTGAATATATATAATAGCTTCATAAAAGGAAATGAGATGTAAACATTGTTCAGATAATACTAAATACCTTGAAGCAAAAGATCAGCCATGGAAGACAAACGATGATTAGTGTATGAAATGGATATTGTTTTGCATTGTTTATTTTCAGTAGGGACAATTTTGCCACATTCCTCTCAATAGAATGAATTAGGGCCATCTAGAACTAGTCGTCATGTCAACATTGTTAAGAGGTATATTTTGCAAATGTTGATTTAGAATAGAATGATGATATGTTCAACTCCAATTTTGATGATAAGTGAAAGTAGTCAAGTTTAGCATTTATATATCTTCAATGTGCCTAATGATATGAAAATTATCCTTACTAAAATTTCAGAAATCTATTGTGTAGTTTGTATCACATGCAAAATTTAGAATTTAAAGTAAAATAGGCATGACTATGTTGTTGATGTACAGAAACATAATATATATGATCTATATTGGGCTATATTACTATTAATGGAAATGAATTAAAGTAAAATAATCTTGAAGACCTTTCATCAAATAGTTACGAAGCCTTGATGAGGGAAGCATTAAAGGTCATTAGGAAGAAGCCAACCCATATACAAATAACAAACACAGACAGTAAATCATGTTCGAAACACAACCATAAACAAAACACACACATCAAATTTATAATTAAGAATTCACAATAAATACCTAAAGGTATAAGTTAAATTTAGCACAACTTCGTTAATGAAAATAGAACAAAAGAATAATATCGATTCAGTTAATAATGATTCTTCAACAGTGATGACCACAATACATAACCCAAATAGAAGAGAGGATTTTAAGAAACGTTGACGGCTTGAACAAGAATAGAGTAGCCTTTGATTGTGGGTTTCATTAAAAACCTAATACAAAATGACGTTGTTTTTCTTGTTTAGGTCAATGATGTCGTTTCTTGTTTATTGTAGTTGTTTGGAAATAATATTAATTAATTTGCTACGATTTATTGTATTTAGTCGACAAACATTAGATCATCATCACATTCAGTCCGAACTCCCGCAATAAAGCAGGATCTGGAGAGGTCTGATAGTACGCAACCTTACTCCTATATAGTAAAGAGATTGTTTCCGGTAGACCCACATGCAGATGTGACAATAAAAAAGTGATGCAGATATTTAAAAAATGTGATATGAAGATATTTTAAATATATATATATAGAAAATAAAAAAGATGAAAATAAATAAAAATTAAAAATAATTTTTGAATAAAAAGTCAAAATTTAAAAAACTTTTAAAAAAAGTTACATGTCTTCATTAGGAGATGCAAGTCTAGAAAACAAAGTTTTAAGAAATTTATAGGACAAATATACCTGATATATTGTAAAGTACTGCTTTATACCTGATATGATGCAAAGTTCCGCTCATCATTTATCGAGTTGTATATGTCATTCTTATGCAAGTCCATCGTTGGATTCGAAAATTTGGATAGCTAGCGGCTGAGGCGCAAGTCAACATTAGATGTAGCAACTAATATATGGTTCATCGCCAAAGCCCGCGGGTTCATAAATAATTTTTTATAAATTTATATTCCTATTCCAAAGAAAACATAATTTGAATTAAAATTAAATTATTCAATTGAAAACTATTTCGAAATTAATTTGTTCACCCTTTAAATAAATTATAGTTGACTTATAATTTTAAAACATAATTTGAATTAAAATTAAATTATTCAATTGAAAAATATTTCAAAATTAATTTGTTCACCCTTTAAATAAATTATAGTTGACTTATAATTTTTAGAAAATTATACTATTTAATTATATGAAATTTGGAAAACTAATTTTTTAAAAATTAACAAGACATTCTAATATAATTAGAAAACTATTTCTAACACATCTTTAGAAATTACTATTTTGTAACATAATAGT
>JANSVA010000008.1:7921515-7940645 GCA_025504915.1 Erythroxylum reticulatum | reverse complement strand
TTATTCTATTTCTTAATACAATAAATTCTATTATCTTCTAATTTTTTAAATTCATATAATAGAGTCAAACTCAACTCTAAGGACAAGCTATTACGCTCTACAAGCTAACACTCTACAAGGAAGGTGAAAGTTGGACGTTTGAAGAGGCACAAAGTGATTATATAAGTACAAACAAATTAATCTTATAGTTTATTTTTCTATGTAATACTAAGTAATAATTTTTTAGTTAACTTGATTTTGTACTTTAAATTGTAGGATAGGAGTTGTTGCAGACATCATTTTCTGAGAGGAATCAGCCCAATGTCGATGACATTTGCAACAATGTTTTTGGTATAAGATCGGGGTATATCAAAGGTCTCTGGTATAGCCCTAAGCCTGTTGGTGCATCTTCATCACGACCAACATATGTCACGACGCTTCAAGAGGAGAGCCAGACACTGAAGACTAAGTTACAATGTACAAAAGAGAAGTTAGATCGTAATGTAAAAGAAGTGAACAAGCTTAAAAAGATGATTAAACAATTACTGGACTCAAACTATGTCAATAGTAGTGACAATGATGAGGAGTCTTAGTTTGTAAATGAGTTGTAATTATTTTTTAATATAAAACGCATTCCATTTTTAATGTTTATTTTATTTCAATTTATTATTATTCAAAAAATGCCACCAACATTAATTATAAAATGTCACTATTTAATATTTCAAATTGTCTTAAAAATTGCAATAAATTAAATTAAATTAAAATTGTTTTTAATAATTATAATAAAATTTTAATTTAAAAATAAAATTTTATCACTAAAAAGTATTAGCTATCAAAACAAAATCGTTACAAAATGTTATTATCTATGTTTACAAGAATGTCTTTAAAAACATTTACCTACAACAAAAAATTAGTAGCTAAAACTATTCTACTACAAAAATAGAATCGTTACTAAAAAGTATTAGCTACAAAAATAAAATCGTCACAAAACGTTATTACTTACGTTTATAAGAACGTCTCAAAAAATATTTACGTACAATAAACAATTAGTAGCTAAAACTATTATGCTACAAAAAAATCGTTAGTAAAAATAAAAATAATTACCTACAACTACAGTTTAGTAGGTAAAAACCTTTATCTAAGAAACATATATGTTGCAAAATAATATGTATGGCGTTCTTCGTTCTCATTGGTTATATGTTTTACCGACGAAATTATTGTGTATCCAAACCTTTTTGCGACTATTTCAAAAAAATGTTGTGGATATTGCTTTACTGCCGAGATTCAGTGATCACTAGGGTGACGATTTTTTTCGTCGTAAATTAATATTTGTAATGATTTTTTAATATGTAGTGAAGTTTGGCTAATAAGCTTATCTATTGTAGAGTGCCAGATTATAATTTTTCTTGATTATTATCTCAATTACCTTCAATTTTGTAATTGTTGTTATAAATACTGTGGCTTCTATTGTTCAACAAATTGTCTTCGCTTCTTTGTTCTCTCTTATAGGTAGTACCATATTTTTTGCTTATCTGTCTACTTTGATCACCTTTGTTAGAGACCTGGGCTTGTAAGTTCATTACATTAGCTCTTTAGCTTTTTTCTTGTTCATGAGTTACTCATGGTCTTTCAAAGTGTTGGATACCTTATCAACATTGACTAAGGATAGATAATGAACTTATGTAATCATCGTCATAATATGCTCAAATTTGGGGCTAAGCTATTACAAGATTTTCTCCACTATAACTCTTTCTATGTACTACTATTTATATATGTTCATTTGATTTGTCAAAATAAAAATATGACTTACACAATTAGCTATTGTCTCAATTGATTCATTTGCAAAATTTCATATTAGTATCTTAAGGTTTGAAGTTCACCTTCTGCCTAGTATTGGATCATGATTCGGTGGTTTTGCTTATAATATAGGTATCTGCACAGCTATTTGTGCAGAGCTTTGGAGAGTATTTTCAAGTCTTCGTATTACATGAGTTCTTGGGTATAGTTGAATGGAGTTAGAAGTGAATTCGCTAGTAATGATCAATATCCTTTCATCCTCCGGTCAACATCAAGTTTCGTATAATTCTTTGCTTTTGAGTATTCAGAACTTACTGTCTAGAGATTGGATTGTAAAATCTCAACATGTTTACAGATAGGGCAATAGATTAGCGGATTGGCTAGCTAATTTTGCTATTTCTCTTCAACTTGGAATCTATCTATGTGATCAAAAAAAAAAAAAAGTATCCCAAGCCCATTTTAACGTGCTTGCACTTGTAATCTGCTAAAAACATCATCACTCACTCCTTGATGAATGAAATGTAGGGCCTTTTAAATCTTTTTTATTCTTACAGTGAGCAACTTTTTGTATGTTGCTTGAACTTTCACTATTAATAACATCAACACCACCATCTTTGTAATTTCCATTTCTTTAATGCTAGAAGGCATCAAATCAAGCCCAGTATAGTAAAAACAAATAGAAGCCCGCTTTTGAACTTTGTTTAGGTCCAAAATCCAAAACCCTTAACAACTCACAAGCCACAAACATAGTTTCTCGGTGTCTACAATAATAATAAAAAGAAAAAAAACATCATATTTAAACGGTAGAAAGGAGAAAAACCCTAAAGAATAAAAGGCTGAGCGGCAAATCCCTTATATAACCCTTCCTAAACCCCTCTTCTATTCCGCCTCTCTCACTCTCTAATCTCCGTCTTCATTTCACTAAGAAAAGCTCGACATTTCCTCCTATAGCCATGGAGTTCTGGGGTAAGACACTTCTGTTGCTGTCTTCTTTTGTCGGTTTTTCTTTTCATTAGTGTTGCCCTCGTTCTTTCTTTGTTTTGTTGGTATCGGCTGTTTCTCTGTCTGGTTTCTGAATCTCTTTATGATCTTTATGTCGTATGACGTCAGTGTTGACATTTGAGGCCATATTGCTGTTCTAGTTCTTCAATTTATTTATTTGTTTTGGGTTTGCTATGTGTTCATTTTGTATTATTTGTAAGGTTTAAAGGTTATATAGCCAGTGTGTAAAGTTTTCTTTCACATGAATGATTCTGGGAATATATGCTGTCTACGGTCTGTGTGAGTGCTATTTGATTCATATTTGTGCTTAGTTGTTTTGTGTAAAATTTAGTTTAAAGTTACCGATAAAAAAGTTGAAATTTTTGTTCTTTTTGTGATTGTCCTCTGCGGTATGCTACGTTCTACCTCCAGTTGTATAATTTTCCCGATAACTATGTGTGATGTTCACTTATTTCCTTTTGTAAATCTTCAAGCAGCATGTAATTTTCATTGGTTCATGTGGACCATTTTGCTTACCTAATATGGAGTTTCATGATCGTTTCTATTACCTTCTTAAACTAGCTATGGAACTGCTATTTTCTAAATGAGTGAAATTATAAGTACATGCCGTTCTATTCGATTTCTTTTTTTTGTGTGTGAAAATACTACTTTGTATTAATGTACGAGCTCTCGTATTCATTAAACCGGTCTTCTATGTACAATATGCTGTGTTTTATCTATGGAATTTTTGTGAATTCTAATTTGATGTAATTCTTTTTCCTAGGTGTTGAAGTCAAGGCAGGGCAGCCTCTTAAGGTGAAACCTGACGAAGATGCTATTATTCATCTTTCTCAGGTAAAAATTGTTATATATGTACTTATTTTTAAGTGCCATGAAAGTAATCTCTCTGATAGAATAAGTTGAGTACTTCTTTGTGAAGTTTGATGAGAAATTTTGTTTCAGGCTGCACTTGGTGAGTCCAAGAAAGATAAAGGAAATGAGCCAGTGCCCCTTTTTGTGAAGTTTGATGAAAGGAAGCTTGTACTGGGGACTCTTTCTTCTGAAAACATCCCTCAATTGTCTTTTGACTTGGTTTTTGAGAAAGAGTTTGAGTTATCTCATAACTGGAAAAATGGGAGTGTCTTCTTCTGCGGTTACAAAGCTCCTGTACCTGATGAATATCCTTTTCCATTTACTTTAATCTTTCCAACTTTTATGTCAGTTTCAGTCTATAGTCTTATGTTCATCACTGTATGCTATATTCTATTGCCATTTGCTTTTTCCTTGACTTTGGTGTCTTATCGTTGGCACAAATTTCTCTGGTGAGTCCATTGACTTTTATGTAATGCTTTGAACTTTCAAACTATGGGAACTCTATATTTACTATGTTGAGGCATTAATGTATGCAGATTATGGAGATTCTGAAGACGAAGATCTCCCGTTGATTAATGCAGATAATGGTGATTGTCATTTTTCTTTCAATCTTTGTGTTGTTGACTTTCTTATTTATTTTCTTTAGATTGTTAAATGAGCAAACTGATGATCTTTAATTGGTTTTCTCTTTCTAGGAAAAATTGAGCCAAAGGTTGAGAATGCAAAGGCCGCGACAGGGAAAGCCACCGCTGGAAAGTCTGAATCTTCAGCAAAACCAAAAGTTAATCTTGTAGAGCCAAGCAAAGCTAAAGTTGAGGATGGATCAAATGAGGATGATGATTCAGACGAAGATGATTCTGATGAAGGATCTGAGAGTGATGATTCTGATGAAGAGGTAAATTGCCTATTCAATATATTTTTGTGAAAGAATAGTGATTTAAAGATATGACGTTAAGGGAGTCATACTAAGACTTGATATAGCAGAGGCTGTTCCTACAACTAAGTGACAGAAATTTCTAGTTGTGAATTTGTGAATGGACAATGCTGCACTTATCTGACTATAGAAGTTTATTTGGTTCAATCAAATATATGAGGTTTCGTACGCAGGGTATGTCACTTGATGATGATGATGAAGATGATGAAAGTGAAGATGAAGAGACTCCTAAGAAGGTAAATTCCAGAATATTGTGGTTGTAGGATCAGCCACTAGTTTCAATTTAAGTGATCTAGTTTAAACATTTTCATTTTAAAGGCTGAACAGGGCAAGAAAAGGCCCAAAGAGTCTGCAATAAAGACACCTGTGCCCTCTAAGAAGGCAAAAGCAGTTACTCCCCAGAAGACAGGTATTGCTCTCACTCTTTTAACATTTTGTTGTGCAGGAAATTGCAGGTTGTCAGTTTAAATATTGTAGCTGATATTCTATAAAATCCATTTGTTTGATAAATGACTTCCTTGATGCGGATCAGATGGTAAGAAAGGTGGTCATACTGCAACTCCTCACCCAGCAAAGAATGCTGCAAAGGCTTCTAAGCCGCAAACCCCAAAGTCGGGTGGTCAGTTCTCCTGCAAATCTTGTGATAGGTAATTTAATTTAATGAAACGTTAAGTTTTTATTGCAGGCTATATCAGTTTGATTCTAATACTGATGTGCCATCTCATGGTCAGGACATTTGGTTCAGATGGTGCTCTGCAGTCTCACACAAAGGCCAAGCATGAGGGCAAGTAAAGGGCTAAGCATGAGATCTGAATGAGTAATTAATTAACCTCTTAAGATTTTGGTAGGGCATTGCATTGAAAATGAAAGTGCCATGTGTTTAGTAGTGTCTTCTGTAATTTTGACTTGATATTCACAACTCGAACAGATCTTTTGCATGCCCAGTTTTAGTTCGATTCTTACATTGAAGGGCTATGTATTATTTTACTTTTACATTGTGGTGTACCTTGTGTGTCCTTTGCTGGGTTGCAGTATTCAATTCAAATGACCTTTTCTACTGGGTTTTGGTACAAGTGACTTGCACATTGGTATCAGCCTACCTTCTAAAAAGATCTGGGAGACCAATATTTGGCAAATCCTGGATTGTTAAAAAGGTTGCAGGCTAAACGTTTTTAAACGGGTCTATTGGTTCGGAAAACGAAACATGCCAAGAGGGTGATATTTGCTTTTGAATTTGTCCCATGACGCTGTGATTTGGCGCCCAAAGAAAACTGAAGTATGATGTTTAAAGCGCTTAAATCTGAAACGAAAAGTTAAGCAGCTTAAAAACTTGTGATTTCTTCCCTAATTCTTCATCGCCTGGATGTCAGAAGTTGCCATTACGTTCGAGTTTTAACGACATTTTGGATGGACAATTTGTCTGAGGCTTTGAACTAGAACTTCTACTAGTTTAGTCTTCTACCTTCTGGTGCCTAATTTAATGCAATTAATAACTATTTTGCCAAGTTATCATATGCCTGCAGCCTCATAAGATAATTTGTTGCGGAACACGAAAAGCACATCTCCAGTAAGAATACGCGGAAGAACTCATACGACAAAATTGAACAAGATTTAAATGAGAGAATCACACAGGATTCATGATATGAGCATACTACAGAAATTTTTAATAGAATAACAATGTATGGTCTAACAAGGGTTGCAAAGGGGGAACTAAGTAACACAACATTGCTGCAGCCACTATCAACCTGAAACAAACACCAAACACTAGAATGATAAAATTACCAAATGTGCGGATGTATGAACAAAATCTGGATCCGATGCCTTTTCTCTCTGAAACCTGACAGTCCTGTAAAATCAATCATCCAACACCGCACCATAACCTGTACACAAATTTCATTGTAAGCTGAGATTAAAACAACGGCCCGGTCTTTGAGAAGCAGGGATACCTGAACCTGCAAAACTCATTAACACACGTAAGCTCTATCTAAATTTTGGAAAAATAGATACAAAAAGAAAGTAAAGGGAAAGAGAGTTCACAGAACCCGTCAAAACTGATCGTTCCCTAGGCTGAATAAGCGTTGGTCACAGAATCCTTTACTGTAATGCACTCACTAAAAGCAAATTTACGAAATGCATCACATGCATGCATGCATACGTATGAAATGTCCAGGTAAATATTATTCGGGAAATTTTTTCCAAAAGACCATCAATTAACTTTGGAACTTGAATAAAAGATGAGGGAGAAATAACAATCCTTGTGACAATTAAAAAGCTAATGGTCATCATAAGCCTTTGAACTAATTATCGGAGACCTTTCAAAAGTTCGAATAGAAGTTTCAGCAAATTGAAGAAAAGGGAAAGACAATGAAAAGAGACGGAAGTGCAGACCCTCTTCATTGCAAATCAAATTAACTCACGTCTATACTAAAAAAGTTCGGCAAAAGTTTTTTAAGGTATAAGTATTAAAAAAGCTAGGGTTAACTACACTTATACCCCTTAGCTATATTCAAATTTCAAAGACACCCACAGCTACATATCCGAACCTTTTAGTAAGTTCACATTTTTTCCTCAAAGGCTACAGCTGGTTGCATCTTTTTCACCAACAAAATTTCATTCAAAGACAAATCATTGCAGTACCTTGCCATGTAAATCGGGTAAAAGAACTCGGTTTTAAATAAGTATTATATGTAATCTTTTCTTTTCCTTTTAAGGAAAAAAGGAAAATCCATAACAAACCATGTGGATCTTCGCTTCTTCACCCGTTTGATGAGAAATAATTATAAATAACTAAGTGCTATTTTTGAAACTGTTGTACTGTCACTATAGACAAATGAAGGGTGTAATATTAAAATGCATTGAATTGCTAAAGACTAAGTCATGAAACTGAAAGGTCAAGGGTGTCTTTGAAATCTGACTATAACTAAGGTGTGAATGCATTTTATCCCAAAACTATCATGCAATGAAGCATGCAGTCAAGCAGTTTGATTGTTATTAACAGATGAAAAAAAGGAGGAAAAATTGACAACCCATATGACAGAATTGGGAACCTGCACACCTGCACAGGGGAAAATGGGCTGTAAGCTATATTTATAAAACGTTTGGTCTTTGTTTCAAAAAGGTCCTAAGTGAGCAGGGAGAGTCTGAATTTCATCAAAGAATCAAGACTAGTAAGATACGAACCAGATTCTTAAAATGAATCAGTATCCATATTCGTCTTTCTGAGGGGGGCGCTTTTGTTGATATTGATGATACTGGTCATCATTTTGTGCATGCCCATTATCCCCGCTGCCATTGTCATGGTTGCCACCGTCAGCTTTGATAGTATCAGCATTAGCATGACACTCCTCTTTTTCCTTGTTCCATTGTGCAATTTTGGCACGTCTCTCTTCACTGCTTTCCCTGACCGGGCTCCTATTGCGCCTTCCAGGAGGAGTTCTACTTCGTCCTCTCCTGTGGCCAGGGCTTATACTCCTATGTCTCCTACTCCGACTTTCATGATGGTGCTCCCGATCATCATGTCTTCGACTGGAACCACGCCCATGATAGTGCTCTTCATGGCTGCGATGCTTTTGTGGGCTTCTGCTTCTGCTGTGGCTGCGCCTTCTTCGATGACTCCCAAATAATTGGCGCCTCAATTCCCTAGGAATAAGGATAACAAGCAATTCATACACATAAAAAAGGCATTCCAGTAAAAATAATGGTTGGGGAAGTGAGAGACTTTACCTGCTAATCCTTTTAAGATGCATGAAGTTGCAGTACCCACCACGGTTGCAAGTGTTTTCTTCATATTGCCTGCAGGTGGCTTCACGGAAATCAGTCACTGGAGAAAAATCAACGATAATAGGCCGGCCTGCAGTAGATTTTATATCCAACTTACAATTAAGAAAGAATAACAAGCATAAAGTTGATAATGCATCACCAAGATACAGAAATAAAAGGCTAGCACATATTCAGAGTTTATTGAACATGAAAGGACAAAGGAAAGGAAAGAAGAAGACAAACCAGCATAAAATCTTCCGGTGAGAGCACGGAGAGCATTGGCTGCATGCTCTTCTTCTCTAAACTGAACATACACATTACCCACCTATGTATGTACATCAAAGAGAGAGTAAACAAATCTACCCATCAAAAGTATATATAAAAAGAGATATATCATCCTGCAACGTGTAATTAGAAAGTTGAATAGGGAGGTAATTATCATAATAAACGAACCATGTGATCAGCGAGATTGTCACAGACATTTAAGCTCTCAATTTCACCATATTTGCTCAGCTCCTCGAAAAGATCTTCATAGAACTCCTGCAATTGAAATCAGAATCACGGTAACAGTGAGTGATATGATAGTCATCACGATTGTCCAACATAAATCTACCCTAATCAATCATTAATAAGCGAAAAATAGCATTTTTAACAAACAATCAAAAAACCCAAACCTAAAATAAATAATTAAACAAGAGAGAATAAGCAAATAATTTGAAAAAGGAAATTGAAACCTCGAAGTGTTCCTGGATCTTGCGCGGGTCTAGGGGATTTCCCTGAGCGTCGACACCGGGAGTGATCATGTCGGGGCGTTGGTACATGTTTGAGAGAAGAAGTGTAGGGCTTATACTGGGTTTGGTGTGGAGTCTGGAGCAGCGGTCTCCGTGCCTGCAAGCGCCGATCTTGAAGTAGAACGGACAGTTCACTCTGTCCTTCTCCGTTCCAAATATCGACGCAAGATGCTCCGCCATCAGATTCAGTTGTTAGTTGTTGATATCACGACGGCGTGTAGTAAAAGAAAACGAGGGATTCGTTGCTGTAGTCTATTTTACTAGAGAGAGCGAGAAAGAGGGTTAGACAAAGGTGCGGTGCGTGATCAGATCTAAGCCGTTGGATACTTCTCCATCCTCTTTCTGGATACTTTACTTTGCCCATATAAAATAAATAATATAGAACCTTTTGCGTTTGCCGGGAGTCGAACCCGGGTCTATTGCTTGGAAGGCAATTATCCTAACCGTTGGACTACAAACGCAGCTTTTAGGCGAATTTTGTATATTTTGAAAATAACAAATACAGATATTTGACAATTTTTCGGGCTTCAAAAGTAATAGTAAAATATTCAAACATTTAATTTTTTCAATTATATCCTTAACTTTAAAAAGTAGAAATAAAATGTTAAAATTTTCAAAAAATTTCAATTTTAGCCCAACGTTAATGTTTCTTTTAAGTTTGTTGACATGATTTGTCAAGTATTTCAGAAATCTTAATTATTAATACACTTAAGCCAAAATTAACACAACAAATGAAGATTAATAAAATGATGTTGTTTAATCGCATAATTAAAACGACATCGTTGTTTAAAAATAACTTAAATCAAATTACGTAACTTCGACGACCTTACTCTTTAATTTTAGTTTTTCTTTAGTTTTCAGTTTATTCTCTTGACATCTTTATCATTTGATTTTCATATTACACAACCACGATGCCTCATATTGAGGGCATAAGGAGAACACACCGAAGAGCTTATTGATACAGTACGATATAATGCGAGAATAATTTGGGCCGTCAAAAAAATAAACAAAAAATAAATAGGTAAGGGCATCGGGAGAATAACAGATAATGTCGAGTTAAAATTGAAGAAAATTGAAAGTTTAATCAATTTATTATCAAATTTTGAATTTTAGGCTAGAACTGAAAAAATTCCAAAAATTGAAAGTTTGAGCATCTTATTGTCACATTTTAAAGTTCAAGCTATAATTGATCAATTGACCAAAGTTCGGGCTTTTTTTAATAATTAACCCTTGATATTATTTTGTTTTTAGGTATATCCTTTGGTTATATTTTATATTTTATTTATTTATGTATTTATTGTAATTTTATTTACATAATAATTTAACGTGACAGTTTTACTTATTTACTCTTTAATCTACTTAACTCCTTTATTGTCACATCTACATGCAGGTTTATCAGAAACAACCTCTCATTATGTAAGGGTAAGGCTGCGTACAATCAGACCTCCCCAGAACCTACTTTATTGCGGGACTTCGGACTAGGATTGATGATGATGATGATATTATTTGTCTAATGATGTTCTTTGAGTATGTACAAAAGTCACCAACTTAAGTGAATTCTAGAGGAAACGAACGTCAATTAGGTTATGTTCGGTGGGATATAAAATTTTTAATGTAATGGAATAAAATGAAATGATTTATAATGTAATGAAATGTAAATGGCTGTAATATTAGAAATTTGTTGTTTAAGAGAGAGATGAAAATGTTTATAATGTAATATAGTAAAATGTTGTTTGGAAGAAGGATTTATAATGTAATATAGTGAAATATTATTTATCATTTTATATTTCATCTTAAACCTTCCAAATCGGAGGTTTCTCATTTTTAATGCTTAGGATAAAGTGAGATATAATATGAAACCCTCCTCTTTTATTTCATTTCATTTCATTATAATTTCTCCTCATAAAATAATATTACATTTTATTTCATTCTATTAATAAACTTCCAATAAAATATAATCTTAAAATTACATCATATTTTGTCCGACACTCCTCTTTACTTCCTATGGCTAAGATCACTTATAATAAGGCACCACTGGGCTTGGTCGTGTCAAATTAGCTAGACTTTGATCTTCTTTAATTATTATTTCCTTCATATTGTTGGTGTCTCCATAAGAGTACGAAAAAGAGGAAAAATTAATAACCTTTGATTGTCTATTATGACAATCTCATAACTAGACATTTTTCCTAAGCCCATCGACATTTATGTTTACCCAACCCAAGAGAGCTCTGGGCTAATGAGAATTAGAGAAAGTATGATTGGTTAATGATTTTGGGAAGATAATGAAGTGTGAAAAACATTTTGTTGGTTATGTATTATCAATATATAAACAGTTTTTTGATATCCCACTTTTAAAGATTACTGGATATCCCATATATGAGATGAATGACTTTCACTCCTTAATAATAGGCAATTGTCACGGGCGTGACACTTCTTATTAGGCGAGTGACACTTACTTCTTTTTTTTAATTAAATATGATTAAAATATAACCAATTAGTTACATTAGAATATAATTAATTAAAATATAATTAATTAATTATATTTTATTTTTAGCAATTAAATATAATTAATTAAAATATACTAAAATTTGATGTAAAACAAAATTTTAATAAACTTTTATTTATCAATATTTTTAACAAACCAACCACTATCAATGATAATAGTAATTATTCTTTCTGCTTAACTAACCATCATAATTATAATGATTATATTCATTCCTATTACTCACTTTATTTATTCTCATTCTTATTACCTTTATCTCATATGAACCTATTGCTCCCTTAGGCTATGTTTGATTGGACGTAAATTTTTTAATAGAATGAAATAGTTTATAATGGAACGGAACGTAAATGGATATAATATTAGAAAATTATTGTTTAAGAGGAATGAAAGAGTTCATAATCTAATATACTGAAATGTTGTTTGGATGAAAGATTTATAATGAAATATAGTGTAAAGTTATTTTCATTTTACATTCCATCCTACATCTCCCAAATCAAAGTTTTTTCATTTTTGTTGTTTAGGATGGAATGAGATGTAATATGAAACCCTTCTCTTTCATCTTATTATATTCCATTCTATTATAAACCTTCCTCCCAAACGATGGAATAATATTACATTTTATTTCATTCGATTCATAAACCCCCAACCAAACATACCTTTTGAGAAAGCATTGCCATGACTAATCTCAATGTAAACATCATCTTGATTCCACTTAAGAAAACTTCTGTTACGAAAGTCAATTACATCCCAAAAGTAAATATTATAATTATCCATAACAGAGCCCTATCTATCCACCATTCCTAAGGCAATCAGTACTAATGCTTTTTTGGGTTTGTCACCACTTGAACTAATAATCAATAACAATGCAAATATCACATTAATTCCTCTTTGGCTTTGCTTGTCAACTTTTTACTACAAGTTGTTATGCTAAATGGAGATCAGGCTCCATTTATCTCTACTGGAAGTTTACCTTTAAGTCTAATTATCTATTTAAAAATATGCTTAAGGTACCATGTTGTAAAGTAGATTTGATGTCTATGAGTTGAATCACAAGAGATTTAAATTGTTCAATGGCATCTTTCCTTACTGGTGCATTATGTAGGAGTAGGACTTGAACTTAATGACAAAGATTGGTTTGGGTAAACAAGTAGATGGACCCTATTACCTAGTTGCAATGTTAGCAAATAAGTCAAACCATCATATTCAATCAGTAAGAGCCCACACGATCACATCTTCCTCTTCCTAAAACACTTCTACATTCCTGTGGCATCATTAACTACGACATTTATCCTTTTCTAGATTATGTTTTAAGGCAAAAACTTTGTTAAATTTTCCTTTAAAGCTAAAGAATCCTTGTGATATATGTGCTGTTGCAAAAGAGAGAAGATTTCTTTTCTCCATTAGTTTAATTTCTTTTATTAAACTTTTTGAATTAATGCATTGTGATACTTTTTGGTTTTAGCTAAGCTTATCAATAACAAATTCAGTATAATACTTCTCAAGGGGTTTCCTTGAGTTTTAAATTGTTGTTTGTTCATTTTCATTGTAAACATCAAATTTTCTATTTAGGGTATGCTTGTTTAGTAGGTATGAGAAAGAAGGAATGGGAATGGAATGAAAGGTAGAGTTTGGTAAAGAAGTATGATTGGAGAGTTATTAATTTCATTACCCATTTTCGGGTATTACTCCATTCCACTCGTAATGTAGGGGAATGGGAGTCATTGCTTTATGTATGTTGCATGCGCTTTTTGGGGGCAAGTTTCCGGATTAGCAGCAAGTTCAGCAACGTAGTACCCATCTTTGCTTTTCTTCTTATAAGCCACATTTTTTCAATCTTGCTCCCATCTCTCCACAAACCAATCCTAGCCAGCCATGGAAACAGCTTGCCACATTAATTTTCTTCCTTTCTTTCTTCTTCTTCTTTTTTTTTGTCCATATAATGGAAGCAGTCGGTCATGGTATTGTTTGAATCCTTCTGTTTGAATGTGCACATATAACATGTTTGAATCCCATATCTTTCGATTCTTTTGCCTTCTTAATGAAAAATGGGCCACCAAATTTGTCATATTTTAGAAGAAGAAATTGTCAGAAGAGGTATAATACTGTTTTGAAGTTACTGGGTCAAAAAGTTAAAGTCTTTACAAATCATTCCTGAATTTCGAATTCACTATGCTTACGCTACTTATCATAATTCTGTCTTCCATGTCTGTGTCCCTTCTTCCATTGTCTCCAACTACCCACCTAGCCAATCCTATCTCTTTACAATGATTCTGTTCTTTCACTTTATTGTAAGTGGGTTTAAATAAGAAATTCCATTATTTCTGTCCAAGTTTTCAGCTTGAGAATCATTACATAGAAAATGTCTGTGCAATTGATAGATCCGTTGCTTCTTTCCACGTTAGAAAAGTAGCTGAAGTTGTAGTCATATTGGGCATTTGCGTCATAGTCTTATCCATCATGCATGCAGTTCTTTAGTGCAGTGACAAGGCTAAACTTTGATTTTAACCATGTTGGTTCGTATTGGTGGATATGGCAAAAAGACCAGCAAGATCATAAAGTATAAAAGAATGCAACTTGGTTTATATATCGAAAACGTTTCAGGAGCCAGTTTCTTAATGATGATTTCATGTATGATGTTAGTTGATGGTTTCATGTATGATGTTAGTTCATTAACCTTCCACAATTTAAAAGCTTGCTTGATCATTTGTAATTTATTCCTATCATGTCCTGCGTCTGAATTGATAAAGTTGAAACATTACTGATTGAGATTCTGATGAACATCGATGTGATCGAAAAGGCAGTGAAAAACATACTGCACATGGGATTCTCGGTTTATTTAAATTGGTAAGTTTGGTGCATTTCGTGCAATAGCCTATAAGTCAATTACATAAGCTCCAAGAAAAGGGTTGCCTTTGGATGGAAACTAGCATCTTTGAGAGTCATTCCCATCTAATCAACTCCATAGAATCTTCTAGGAAAGGTTGAGATCAATCTGTAATTGATAATGCCTGGAAGGCCTAGTGAATTTATGTATATGTAAATTGCTCTGATCTTGTCTGAACAAGAAAAACTCTATTCTTTTCTTTCACCATTTGGAAACCGTATCATTATCTACATATTCATGCAGTATTGAAATTATGATTTGATATGAAAATATAAAAGGAAAAGAAGAACATAACAAAATGATAAAAAGATTACACATTAGTACTTGTGTTATTTGATTATCTTTAGACCAATTACCAAAATCTTTATTCTTACCTTCTCTAGCTGTGGAAACTTATTATCTAAACACACCCACTAGTTTCTTCTTTATTTAGTATGAAAGGACTTGAGTGCAAAGAGAACCCTTAAAACTTTTCTGATTTATTGTTATAAAAGTTGATGAATTTTTTGTTTCCAAATTTGTAGGTATCCAATTTTATTGCAGTTGTTAAGCAACTTTCAATAAAGAAATCTAAATTTTGGCCTTCATTGAGGTATTTATATCGATCGATCCTTTATGTTTTATCCCTTTGTTTAAGTTAAGTTGAGCCTTTTGTTTTCTATTATGAACGTCCTTTTGTTTTTTATATTTGTGATTGGAAATGTGAAACACTGGGAATTTGGATAGTGTTGTTTTATTGCTATTGGTGTTGTTTCACTCTTATTTATCGTGAAATTTTCCTATTTCATAGATGCAACATATCCATTCTTTGTTGTTGCCTCATTGAATATAGTTAAGGTAACAACAACTAAGTACGTTCATTCATAAATTTCAATAAACGTTTTTATTCCCCTAGTTGAAATCTCATGTCAAGTTCATCTTGACCCTTATATAGAACTTCTTCATCTTCATAAAGTGGTTAAGAGTCATCTCCACAATATTATCACCATTCACAATATTTACTAAACTATCAAATATGGTGTTCTACCATCGAGTGTTTTGGTGGGTAGTATATATAGCCAATAAACTAAAATATTCATCACTCTTTTTATCAAAAACTTCTTAGGTATTACCTTTTCAAACATTATGCTCCCTTGTCACTCTCACGATGACATTATGCAGATTCTCATCAATTTGAGCTCCTTTAATATCAATTATCACTCATTCACCACTAGCAAAGTTCATTCATATCCTTTATTAATCAATTGACCAAAACTTGATATATTTTTATCAAGGTTGGGAACTAGAAGTACATAAGCTATTTGGTTTAAAGTATGCATAGAAACTGATCTTCTTCTTGATCATCTTTCTCTATTACTTTCATTTATTGTTTAATCTCTTTTCCACTGCTATTACTTGGCTTTTCAACATACCCTATCTATATGTTGGACAATTATTTTCTGAATTTTTTAATGTAGATCAATATGGCTCGCCCATTATTTGCAAACGACAACACAAACTAAAGCAACTTTTGATACTTCAACAAACAACAAATAATATGATGGTTTTCTTATTTGCTATCCATTATGTTATCTGTTGTTTGTACCTTCAATATAAGGTCCATGAAATTAAAACAAAGGAAGAAAAAAGGATTGATAAAAGGAGATGGATGTTTAGATTGACCATGGATTGTGATAATGCCTGCATTAGTGAACTCCGTATGGATAGAGCAACCTTTAGGATATTGTGTGATATGGTAAGAGATATCGGGGGTTTAAAAGACACTAAGAACACATATGTAGAAGAGATTGTAGCAATGTTCGTATACACCTTAGCTCACCATAAAAAGAGTATGACAATAAGCCTACTTTTCTCCGTAGTAAAGAAATCATGAGTTGGCAATTCCATCAAGTTCTTCATGCAATTATAAGATTGCATCATATTTTGCTCAAGAAGTCGGAGCCTATTACTTAAGATTGTCAAGATGAGAGATGTAAATATTTTCAGGTAATTGAACATTATAATTAACCTATAACATTGATATCATAACTGTTATTCCCTAAATCACCTTTTAGTTTTAATTTGTAGGGTTGCCTAGGAGCCCTAGATGGGACACTCATTAAAGTTACACCTCCTAATAAAGATAAGCCCCAATATCACACAAGAAAAGGATGTATTTCAACAAATATTTTAGGCGTTTGTTGCCCAAACATGTAATTAATATATGTATTGCCTAGTTGGGAGGGTTCTGCACATGATGGTTATGTGCTTCGAGATGTGATCTCAAGACCTTATGGTCTACGAGTCCCTTGACGTAAATTTCTATTACAATAACCAATTTTGTTTCTCTTTGAGTTGTACTACTAAATCATAACTTATTGTTTAATTATGAAGGATGCTATTACTTAGTTGACTCTGGATATTGCAATGCAAATGGATTTCTTGCTCCATGTTGAGGACAACGCTATCATCTCCAAGAATTCGATGGCCATCAACCAGAGATAGCAGATGAATACTTTAATATGAAACATTCCAAAGCAAGGAACGTTATTGAGAGATGCTTTGGATTGTTGAAAGGAAGATGGAAGATCCTTGCATCCCCTTCATTTTTCTCAATTGAAACCCAAGTTGACATTATAACGGCTTGTTCCCTTCTGCACAACTTGGTTCGTAAGTTCATAAGCTTTGATCCATAAGAGTCAATCAATGAAGATCAAGAGAAAAGTGAGGAAGATGAGAGTGAAGGTGATGATGAAATGGAAACATTACACAAATTAGTCCAACTGATGAGTGGTTGACATTTAGGAATAATTTGGCAACCAATATGTATAATATATGGATGAATTGATCCAATGATAATAATGTATATTCATAATTTAAGATATGTTTGTTTCATATGCTTATTAGATTGTTGAAATGTTTTTATTTCGATTAATGTACCTGAATGTTGAACATCTTTATTTATTTACTATTAGTAATATATAACTTTCAGTTATTGGATTACTTTTGAAATGCACCCATGTGAACATCTCTGTTCGGTTGACTATGTGTTCATGACTTAATAGATTACATGTGCATGTTTTAAATTTTTCAGCAAAGTTAATTTTGTTATATGTTACTTCTTTGATAAGTCTCACTTTGTCCTTTTTTTTAATTAGGAATGGCTATGGCTACCCATGGGAGGGGGAAGAATAAGTAGTATTGGAAGGATGATGAGGATAAAGCTTTGGTCGATGTTTTGCAATAAATAACTTGTGATCCTTTATGGAAAGTAGATGGGGGGTTTAAGAATAATTACATGGATGAAGTGCACAAAATGTTGCTGAGCAAGATTCCCAATTTTGATAAGGATGTCGATCCCCACATTGACTCTAAGATTAAATGGTTAAGAAACAAGTACAATCTAATTTCTGAAACATGTATGTAAAGTAGTTGTCAGTGGGATGATGTTGAGCATAAGATCAACTGTGAGAAACAATGGTTTAATGAATGGTGCTTGGTAAGGACATCTAACTCAAAAGTTGATTGAACTCTTATTTTAGTAGTTTCTTTTCTCATAATTATAACATTTTCTTGTTATTACGTTTTTAATCTTCTTCTTCTTGTAATTCTTTTTTATAGAATCACAAGAATGCAATTGGAATGTGGAATGTTAAAGTCCCATATTTGCGAAAACTTGACATGATGTGGGGGTCAAGATAGACAGACGGGACTCAAAGATGAGGAGATAGTTGAAGCAAGTGCTAAAGCTAATAGCCTAAAGAATATGACAATGTGTTCTTCATCGAACGGTGAAGATGAACTCGTTGTGGTACGTGATACACAAGGATCCTTGGCTATTCCTTCAAGCAGCCATAGAATAAAAAGGCGAAACAACCTGTCACCAAGAAAGGAAACTTCTTACAAGAAAAAAGACTAGCAACACTTCAAAATACTATTGAGTCAAGGTTAAACAATTTCACTGTTAAGTTTTAGTCTATTTGCGAACAAACGGCCTTACAATATGCAGCTGTTACAAATGCCTTGATTGCGGAGTCTAAATCTGATTCCCTAACCGATGAGAAGATGTAAGAGCTTATGAGTGAGCTTCTTAATATTGGCATATCTCAAATGGATGTTGGTAAGGTTGCTCTGTTATTCTGTAATGATCTTGCTAAAGTTCAGGTTTTGTTTGCTTTTCCAAGTTATTTAAAAAAGTCTTTTGTACTTGGATTCCTCTATCCATCTTCTAGTCTATGAATCATTCGAGGAAGCATATTAATAGTTTTGTAAGTATTATAAACTTATGATGTAATTGATGTTGCCTAACCAGGTTATTTTGTATTAGTTGGGTCTTTTGTAGTTATGATTTAAACAATATTTGTAGTGTTAACCTGGTTATTTTGCATCAATTAAAGGCTTTTGGTTAAAGTATTGTGTATACGACAGATATTTTACATCATTATCATTATCAGAGGAATGTAAATTGCATTAAACGATATTTCTTGATTTTACTATAGCAGTGGACAGGTGGATATTATGGTTATGTTGAAGAATCGTACAGTATTTTCATTTATTAAACTATATTTTGAGGATATTATGTAACTAATGATATGTTGATGCAAGAAAATACTGGAGTATTTTTTTTCAAGAGCTATTGGAAATGAAATA
>JANSVA010000008.1:7884588-7913018 GCA_025504915.1 Erythroxylum reticulatum | reverse complement strand
CATTGAACTCAAGCCATTGCTACATCTTCAAGAGGAAATGGTGCTTAGCCAAACATTGCTTCGGGAGAACTCACAACCGGAAACCCACCAAGAGCATCCATGACAACAGCAGCAGATAATGAATGTGGGGATAGAAAAATGGAAAGAAGTGATTGATGATGGTCAAGTGGAGAGGAAGAGTCGTGAGTGTGTGTATCCTCTATAAGCTTGTTAAAATTTTTTGCTCTTTTCGTGTCTCCTCGTTGTTAACCTAATTCGGTAGGTCTTTAAAGGAAAGATGATTTAGGTTGGGTTACACAGTGGGTTATTTTTCTGAAATTGGTCTGGGCAGTGAAAGAATTAATCTTCGCTGCGGCGAACTTTTCCCGAAAGTTCAGCCTAGATTCTTTCGTATTTCGCCGCAGCGACAGATCCTTTTCGCCACGGCGAACTTCCTGTTGCGCCTGTTCTCTTATTGACTTCAGTTCAACCTTCTTTCATTTCGCATCTTCTTCTTGACTTCCTTTTCCTTGAGTCTCCTACAATAAAAAAAGGTAGTTTGTAGTATCAATTATTCTCAGAAAATTAATTAGTGCAATGAATACTGATTTGTAACAATTTTTACCTTCAAACTACATAAAATAAAAGCACACACTCAAGAATCAATTTAAGCACAAAACCTAGAGATAGGAATCAAAAAGTGTAGCAAAAGTCATGAAAATGTCACCAATTTTTGTAATAAACTTGGGCTCAATCATAAAGCATTTCAGGAAGATGTTTATGAAATAAATGCTTCTATTACATATGAAGAGAATGAACCTTTAAATGATTCAAATAATGAATATGTTGAAATTTAATCTGGAGAGGATGAGGAGCCTGAGTTTGATTATAATTCTTTAGAAAAAGAAGAAGATGATAAATTCAATTTACAATTAAGTGTTGATAGCGATTAATTTGTGTTTGTAATAGAATATTATATTCAATAAATCAATTATTGAATTTTCAATACATTGAATTAAAATTGTTATATTTCTATAATATTCAATTAAATATGAATTTCAAGTTAAAATATACCCCCAAAGAGGAAAACATGATATGATGCGACCAAGGTTTAACCTACGATTTAGAGCCAATTACTGTTCAGATGAAGCATCATATTCTGCAGGTGAAACCGAATCAGATGTCATACCTCCAGCTACTACACTTGCAGATGAGGTATCACCTTCAATACCTATTACCACACCATCCACCACCCCTATATCGACAGAGATATCAGGGTTAAACGATGCAAATGAAGGGGATGGCCTCCAGCCTGTAGCTGAGGGAGTTGATGGAAGAACTTACATCATAATTGAGAACAATCTATAAGTGAAAATACATTAAATACTATATGTTTATAATTAACTTACATGTTTAAATTTAAAAATGATATAAAATTATTTGTTTTTATATTAGGTTGATTCCATCTAGACTGTGCTTAAGAAACATGACATCCAAATTCAAGGAGAAGATTGATCTTGAGGGTTATATATGGAAAAATATCTCTCAAGCAACAAAGAATTTTTATTATTAAGAGTTTGAGGTATAACAAAATGTATCTTTTGTATTTTTTAATTAATTTTTATATATTAATTACATAAATGTTGTAGATGATAAGTATTTGTCGTACGTTTTTCTTGTTTTTTCAGGAAAAATTTCTTTGAGATTCTAAATTTGACGTGATTATTTATAAAGTATGGGAGAGACGAGCTTGTATACGTTATAGAGACTTTGTTGGTATGATATACAAGACTAGTATATGACCTCCTTATATTTCTAAAGAAATATGGATTCATTGATAGCAGTATTGGATATCACCTGAGGTAATGTCCACTTCAGAACATAATTCTACCAATAGACATGGAGGACCTGGGGGAGAAAGTCTTCCTATACATACAGGAGGATCTATTACCTACCAAGAGCATGCAGAGAGACTTGTAAGTATCTACAATTTACACCTTTTATTTTTTTTTACTTTGATGTATTTCAATTTAATTTGATATGTGAATTTTGGAATAAAAATATGTGTATTATAGAGAATGATAATGTTACAAATGTCTAGTGTCATATATGGTTGTGTTGTTGAGTTATTTTCTTTGTTCAACAGGGGGTGAATATCATAAAAATAGAGAAAAATCTGCCAAAATTTTTAAAAATTGTAATTTACTTGTAACATTTTATTATGATGTAGGAAAAGTCTATAGGCATAAAGCCTACACCCCGTCAGCTCTTTTTGCATACGCATACTAAGAAGCATGATGATGTGACCTTCCTCAACACCCGATGTAGAGAACTAAATGTATGTGAAATTTATGCTTTAATGTTAATACTTAATAATTATTACTTATTAACATAACATTGCCTTCTAATAGGATCAAATATAAGAAAGCATTTAACGATAGTCTCAACAGTCTGAAAATGTTGATGAGAGTCAAACTTATCTTCATACAGTGGGTGGTAGGGACTGTCATGGAATGATATTTGGCTTAGGTTCATTTGCGAACACATGTTATTTGCAATCCTCCACATCCAGTACAATAGCATCTAGTAGGCAGTCTGCATCCAATGAAGTCCATGAGCTTTGGAACACTATACAAACATGGACAACTCAGTTGTAATAATCGATGGAGTACATAGCTTAGCTTCACAATGAGATGGATGAGTTGAAGAGGAGGAGCAGCACCTCATTGTTATAATTAAGGCATCCACGTTCACTAAATGAATAGCGTAGTTGTAGTCATTTCATATGAATTAAATACTTGTTATGTACAAAATATTTGTTTATGATCAATTAAGATAAATTTTAATTTATATCATAAATCAACTTTTTTTAACAAATTAAATGTAGAAACAAATCAAAATATTATCAACAGATAACTGATAACTGTATAAATTATGCATCAACTATAAGATTATAAATGTAGGGAAATTTTAAAAAAGTTTTAGTAAATTTACCGATAGAAAAATAAAGTTTGTCGGTAAAATCTATTAAATTTACCGACGGATAATTAATTTCTGTCGATAATGTTAGTCGTTAACTTACTGATTTCATAACTAATTTCGTCGATTAAATTACCGACGGATAGGGTATGTGCGTTGGTAATTTTTCCAATCGAAGCAATCTTTTTGTCGTTTAATTTACCGATAGTACAAAGTAACCATTGGTATATTCATCGACGATAACGCAAAATATCCTTCAGTAAATTAGCGATGAAAAATGTGTGATTTGTTGCAAATTATTACCTACGGCTGTTTCTTCAACACCTTAATCCGTCAGTAAATTCATCGCTAACTTAACTTACTGACGGAATCTGTAAGTGTTCCATCAGTAATGTTCGTCGATAAACTCCATTTTCCTTGTAGTGAAGGATCTACTTTGCAACTTACTTTTTCAATTCTTATTACTTATATAGTGGAGATGCATATATAAATATTGATATTATGAGTGGTCATTTTGATGTAATTGATTGCAGATGTATTTTCTCTAATAAAGCTCAATTAAAAGCGATAAATGAAATTAAATGATTATGTGAATATTTAAGGAGTTTTGTTAGACCATCTACAAAGAGAAAAATTATGATTAAAAAATGTAGCTAGTAAGACTCTTAATTTAAAATATAGATGAGTGAGAAAGATTATTTGGTGAAAATGGTCTACTATTGAGAGAACTTATCATTAGATTACTTAATCAAACAGTTTCTGCAACAATTTGTTAACATGATCAGATCTTTTTTTTTAATGTATTGATATGAAAAAATTATTTAGAATATCAAGTACTTAATAATCTTCTTTACGTACTTAATAATCTTCTTTATGTTAATTATAACATGAGGATCAAGAATAGGTATTTCAAAAATCAAATTTTATTTTTAAATGTTATTTATTTTAAATTTTTTATATTATGTATTCATAATACTTAATAAGAAAAAAAACATAAGATCTAATTGATATTGATTATGTTCACCAAACTAATTTTTTTATCAAAGAAGAAGAATTAATGCTTAATATTGATTATAGTAAACTTAAAAAGATGATTTATAAAGAAAATGTAAATAAGTTAAGAACATCTACAATGATTATTGATATCTTATTTTAAACATATTTAAAAATTAGAAGTTGTCTAAACATAATATCAAATTGAGTTAAAAAATATAATTTTAATCGTTAATATTATTTTAGTTTTTATATTATATTCAATTTGATCTAGAATTAGAATTATTGAATTTATTATTAATTGATTATATATTAATAAATATTGGTGTGTATTTTTTTAATAAAATATTTTTTTACTTATTTTTATAATTACTATTTTTATTCATTATATACTAACTTTATAAGAATACGATATCACTTGAAATTTTAAATTTTTAACATTTTTTCTTTTGTCAGTTTGATGTTAGATTCAATTTTTAAAATGTTGTATATAATACTTCAAACCTCTGCTGCTGCTTGAGAGTTAGATAATTTATTTTGGAAATTAACACATTGTAGGCGCTTTTATCTATTAATTAATATATGTTACTGGGTTGAAATAATTGACGCTTAAAATGTAATTCATTTTTAATTTAAATTTCGAGTCTTATCAATCCGCTCCCAAACACCAATCGGCCATCCTCTGGACCTGGGAGCTAGAACCCGGCCCCATTCCACTCCTGATTAAACAAAATAGGCCTCAAGCTCCACCTAACACAAGACGCAGTGGCACGGCAAGGTACTAAGTACTAACAAATTCTTTATCCTATTTGCCAAAGAGAAATCATAGATCTCAATATTGCTATCCTTCAAATAGTTATGGCATAGCCATGCCAGTCTTGTTCAAGTCCAAGCCTGGTTTGTTTCAAAGAGCCGATAACAAATCCAAGTCCTCTTCAGTTCAGCCTAACTTCTTGAAGCTCCGTCAACATTAGTACATTACTTGGCAATCAAAGTAGTGGGCACTTCTGATCTTTTAACAGAATAAATCCAGCGTGAATTTCTCAAGTTCCCACACGGCTAAAACACCCCAGGATTTTGATCAACTTCTCTGGAGACTCATATGTCGTGATTGAACCCATCTTCTTGAATATGTTCAAAAGAGGATTGTCCTCAACTTGGTATCTATTTTTATATGATATGTTAGAGAATTGTAGTTGAAGTAAACAAACAGTAACTACTCTTCGCAATGTGGCCCAAAAAGGATAGAAAGAGAACATTCCATCAATGAGGGGGTCAGGTTGGGTGACCCCGTGGTTGCAGAAGAAGAGGTATGAAATGTTCCCAAATAATGGGCAGTTAGGGCAACGCAGTTAAGTGAGAATTGACGAGTCTGAAGCTATTATTGGAGCGATGTATGAACAAGGCAATGCTACTTCCAAAGCCCTTTCTAAAAGACACACAACTTGAGAGGATACTTCAGCTACTAACTACATGTTACAATCTCAACACTTTAATTTTGGGTGCACTCTAGAGCCAGAAAGAGAGTGAGCACTGACATATGACATGTGAAACTTCCTTTTCCTGTTTTGGACACCCTCGTAGAAGTTGTATAAAATGCCACACCAGCATTGAAGGGATAGAAATTCAAGACTCGGGAAAGCCCTGTCCTGATTTTTTGGTCATTTGGACATCTAGATTGCTGTTGAGATACTGCATGTGCCTACTGGCAGAAATATCGCTGTGTCGGCCATGATTTTAGTGGACTAAGTTCATAAAACCAGCACATCTTTTGTCAAGCACACACCAAAGAAATCTACATTGATTTCGATATAGAAACATTCGAGCAATCTAGCGTGTCAAGAATCTATCCTAACCAAGTCACAAAGTTATGTGTACCTGTATTCTCTTCTCTTATAAACCCCACATCATGTGAAAAATCTGAGCACTTTAGTACCGATGAAACAATATTAGGGTTTAAGGAAGAGTAACTCTTATGGATATTCTACAGTTTTTATAGAATGATACGTAATTTAAGCTAGGGTACGAGTTTGGTAATCACTTATTTAAAACTAAGTTACTATTGATTTGAAAATAAAAAATGTAAAGATACATAATTTAGTAGAAAGGTTAGAACTCTGTATATATTTAGGATTTCAAAATATATTTAGTTTAATAATGGCCCCAAGACAGGTCCACAGCAATATTGCTGCAAGCCGTTTTATCATCACAGTACATACTGAAAAAAGAAAACATTAAAAGAGGACAATTAGGCCTCTTCTCTTATTCTTTAAAAAGAATTGGGTAGTAAAATAATAAAATTAAAGTTTAAAAGTTATGATCAAATAAAATTAGCTAAAGATTGAATAAAATTAAAAATTTTAAAATTTTATTTAAAAAAATAGTCTTTACTTATCAAATAATTTGAAGTTTAATTAAAAAAGATATTATTAAATAAAATTAATTGATTTATTTTAATTTATAAAAATTTACCAATTACAAAAATCGGTTAATAAATCAATTGAGTTTTAATAACAAAACTTATTAAAATAAATTAAACTAAAAAATTGAAATCATAATTATAAAATTAACTAATTTAAAATTTTACAGTCAGTTAATTTTTTTAACCTTTACTTGACACGGTCGACTAAAAATTGTAGGATTCTTTGGGCAGCACACCATGAATACTGCAAGTTGGGAAAAAGGTTCGGTGCTATTGTTCTTCGTAAGATGATGAAAAATTTTTTTTAATAACTTGGTGACTATGTGACACTGGTTTTTTTTTTTTTTCTGGCAACGGCATTTTGTCATCTCAAATATAAACAAAAAATGGTGGTTGGAATTTGGAAACGTAAGAAAGTTTTACCATGTCTTCAATTGGAGGAGACATTTATTCTGGTAGAGCAAAACATTAATGAGAATTTGATTCTGATATGTGAGCATCTGCAGCTTCATATGGGCTAGCTGTCTGCTGTTTACATTATCACTTATAACTACACCCAAATTGGATGTTATATTTTCCTTTTTTTCTTTTTGTTTCTATAGGAAAACAAAATATAATTAAACGTCGTAACGAGACAGACTGTCTACTCTATCTTAATCACTACTATACACTTTTTCGGGAATCGAATTGAGACAAGTGGCAGGAAATGGAAGCCTCATGCTTAATCTGCAAGTTTAACTTGAGACAAGAAAAGATGCTTCCCTATCAAGACCTAAGGTGACGTTGACATTATTATTTTATTATCCGTTTACCATTGTTGTTATCTATGTCAGAAATCTGTTCCTTTTTTTCAAAGAATGCCCTCCAGATTCTTTTACAACCGTTAAACTGATTTAGCAATGTACATCTGCCCACTGTTTTCTGCCAACTTCTTCTTAACCCTTTTCAGAAAATCTTGCTCTGGAAGTTTCCATAATCTATGCAAGACTTTAAGGAAACTAGTTTTTTACGGGGCTAATAATGAGGAAGGAAGTGTCTCCTGAATAAAGAAAAGAAATGTTGGCTTCCCGAAGCTCTCGTAGAAGCTTTAATGTTTATTTACTACCTTGGTTATATCTCTGCTTAACTGTTTCAACAGTGGAGATGATTAAATTAATCCCCGTATCACTAATTGGTTCATGTGCATAGAAGTTCATTTCAGGGAAGAGAATGACACTTGAAGCAGAAGACAGCAAAGCTGGAGTACCTTGTAAGTTTGCTCTAGGCTTCTAATGACAAAAAGCGTGACCAAAAGTTGCCATGGAAATCGGTGAAAACATGTCTCCGGATTGGATGGAGCTTTTCAAGATCATGATTCAATTTCAGCACTCACAAATGATTGCGGTGAGGCATCGAAAGTAAGAATTAAGGACGCTATTGTGATGCCTACCTTGTAAGATCGTTTTGGCAACAAAGATTAGAAATGATTAACTGTGATGATGCATGTTTGTTTGAATTTAAGTTCCATCAAGGTTTTTAACATATTGGAGACTCCACTACAGTTTAAACCTGAATAAAAGAAAAGGATTCGTAACCTTCGTTACCAATAAACCATATGCTAATACCACAAGAGTTTTGAGAAAGCCATCAGTAGTCGGTTTGCTTGGCTTTGTAACTTTGTTTCCAATCGAGTCCAAGGGGCCAACGACATCTGATATTTTATTTCTGTAGTGGCTCCAGTGTCACTTGGTACACGAAACGCCTCACGCGGGATCTTAGGGTGGAAGACATCTTTTTTTATTTTCAAAGTAAAGGAACTCGAACTTTAAGAAGTCGTCGGATCCAAAGAAAAGTAATACAGGCAAAAAAGTTAAAAGAGCAAAGGTGCAGCCTAAACGTGTAACATACGAAATGGCAAATATGAACTTTCATTACAAATGCAAGATTTCAATCTACCGATTTATTCCCCCAACAGACTTGGGCAATTTTAACAATAGAAGACGGAAAAATAATACAGAATTTCATCATCACAGGTGATCTACTCCCACGAAACTAACACTCTTGTTCTCCAAGGGCATACGCTGTTTCTGCTTTTCCTTTTCTTGTCCTAGACTCTCCTCTTGTTTTTGCACAATAACAGCGTTTTCTTCTTGCAAATTTTCACTAAATTAAGCATCTTCGCATCAAGTTTCTTTTTGGCAATCAACTGTGCCCTAAATTACCTATTTTAACAAACTGGAATGCTAGAGATTACAATTGAATTTGCTTCTGCATGGTTCCAACTTTCTGCTGTTGTTTGAAAACTGAGAAATACAATCAAGACATTATTAAGAGCTGGGAATGATTGTCCCAACATAACCAATTCCGGTGATGAAGAAAGTGAGAGTCTGAAGAAAAAGGTAGATGAAGTAGTTGTTCTTGCCATGAACAAAATCATAGCATCCACAAAAGAATAGGAATGCTGCGAAATAAAGCTCCAAAGGATTGAGCCTGTTAATGAGCAGTAGAAACAAAACAAGAATCTTAGAATCTAAACATAAAATATCAAACAAGAACATCCAAAAAAGAAATGTTTAGTAGGCAGTAGTTGAATGTTTCCAATACTGAAATTTCTAATATATTTCAGTGTCATGTATGGATTAGGGAGAGTAGGATTCTTGTCTCCTTGCAACAGATATCAGCAACAAATCCACTTAATAATAGCTCTGACTCCTTTTGTATTTGTCTAATAATAAACTGAAAGATTCTCAGCCCACTATAACCAAGATGACTGGGTTTGTCTTCGGTTCCAAGTCGTAACTAGTTATGATTCGTGAATTTGGTGTACTGCACCAAACTCTAGTTTATCAGAAGAAATTTCACCAGGTACGAATTCTGGAGTGAACTTCCTCTCTTATTGAGCCACTTTTTTTAGATAAATCGATTAACGTGTGTATTCAACGATGAATAAAGGTTGACTACTGATAGGATCAAACGCAGTGCAAGAAATTTTACCTGTCAGTGAAAGTGAATCTACGTTTCTTAGGGGCTTTGACATTTGTCTTGTTCTTGGCAGCATCTGCATTCTTCTGAAGTGTGTTTCCAAGTTTTTCAGTGACGACCCATTCATTGGCTCTTCCTGCTTCCAGTAGGCCAATGAACGTTGCCTTAGTTCGGTGCAAAGACATCACATTCTCGAATAGAATCCAGTAAAACAGTAAGTGAATGGACCTGTAAGTTCAGGGGCATCTTTGTAAATAAACTTGCCTGATACAAAAAGAAGTGGCAGCAAAGAAAAAAGATAAACCTGAACCCACCTTGGAGTTCCTACAGAGTTTAAGATGGTAATAATGGAAGGAATATACACAGCTCCCCAAATTGGAACAGAAACTTCAGGAACCAGAATGGTCAATGGAAGTACAACGCAGTAGAAGAAAAAGGTGACCATATGTGCTATGATCTTGCGAACGAAGAAAAAACTGTAAATGACATACACCTTCTTCCAGAATTTCACTTTCTGAAATGTTCAAATAAATCGGTCAAATTCGGATATCTTGAACGTAATATGGACAAATGGCTATATCTGATACATTTCACTTGTAATTTTAATGGGCTATTGGATGCACTAACCTTATTTCTTACAATCTCCATAACCATTTTCCTGAAAAGATTAGCAGGACCACAGGACCACCTATGCTGCTGGAACCGGAAAGCTTTGAAAGTACTTGGAAGTTCACTTTTCACCTACCACAAAGAAAAATAAAATAATAATGGTAAGTCAATTAGCAATGGAAAAATAAGCTGTCCCTATGATAAATTTTGCTAATTTCAGAAAAATATAGGGTTGACAAAAAGTATAATAGAAACTATTGGCAACAGAGACAGGGTCTGCAGAATAAAACTACCGTTCTTCATGCGCATAAGGTCAGGAGCATTAGTAATTAGGTACCTGAAGGTCACCAAGGTAAAGAAATTTCCAGCCCCTAAGACTTGCTCGGACAGCAAGATCCATGTCCTCTACCGTAGTTCTGTCTTTCCACCCACCGGCCTCATTAATGGCAGCAATCCTCCATACACCAGCAGTCCCTATATTAAATCAATATCAAAGAGTTGTGACAATAATGTTCTGAAACTATCATGGCGGTGACTGTGACATGCCAAGTCTATAGCAGCATTACAGCGATAATTCTTTGTTTTTAACCAATGTTTTTATTGTAAATGATAGAATAATCTAATTTAATAAGTTACTGTCACTAAACATTAAACTAGCTATTAAGTTTGATTTGAACTGTTCAAGTTCAAAAAAAAAAGTAAAATAAGAAAGTAAAGCAAACTTGGATAATATACCATTGAAACCGAAGAAGGCATGAGTAGCTGAGCCAACTTCTTGCTCCACGGTGAAGTGGTAATCTAATGACATCTCTTGCATTCTTGTCAGCAAGCACTCGTCTGCGTTCACTGCAATTTTCATCACCAAAACCTTAGCATTATTATCCCTTTAAATAAGCAATAAACATGATGGATATGCTAAATCAATGACGTTTTAACTTCGGTTTTAAATTTTTTTTATAATAATTTAGGGGAGAAATAAAAATTTCAAAAGTAAAAATCTTTGTGTGTATAGCTACAAATTAACCAAGTGTCGGCAACCAAAGCTCCGGTCCCACCAGCAAAGCTTTACCAGTTAAAAGGCCAAAAGCAGCACGTGACATGGAAGGGGAACCGAAATCCGAAGTCACACTTTACCCTCCACATCCACCTTACTGTTTACCTTTATTTCGCGGTGAAGTGAAACCCCAAAAAGATGACGGCCACGTGATCCGTACAAACGAAGGCTTGGTTTGGATAACGAGACCCCAGAAACTACACTTCTTTGTTTTTTTTACATGAAAAAGACAAAACTATCTCGGATGATTAGCAAAGTTTCCCGCTAATAATCCAAGGAAAATGGACTGTCGGTTGACAAAAAGTCAGGTCATTTACGCCATTTCCATCAACTATGACATAGATAAAACAAAAAATTAAACTAAATTTCATTCTGTAAGTTAATTGAAAGACTAGTGAGATGGTACTACTCCTAATGTTGATTTTGGCACGTGGGCTCCATCCTCCATGACTCCGTGATGTACGGCTACTCAGCTACACCAAGTTTTTGATCGAGGGGTGGATTGAAGTGAAAATGAAACGGTTCCCACTTTCCACCCCATGAATGATAGGTTTGGGTTTCAGATGGACCCCTGCGACGTCCCTCATGCACCAGCTCACCGTAAAAACCCTCTATTAACATAGATATATACCTGTATATTTACGCAGTCCAATTACACCACCGACACTCCCTAAGTAGAGAACGACTCTTACAGAATTATTGGGTTTAACTTTAATAAGGGTTTAAGTTTTACGTTAAAGAAATTTGGAAGGGTAATAAGAGTATTTAGAGGCAAAAGCAATTGGACTCACCAAATCTCCAACGAGCCTGAACAAGGGCAATGTCAGGGTTGTGGACCAAGAAAGGAATGGCGCGCCTGAGGAAGTCAGGTTCAGGCTGGAAATCGGCATCAAAGATGCAAACAAACTCGCAGTGCTTCACGTAGCTTCTCTTCAGACCTTCTTTTAAAGCACCTGCTTTGTAACCAACTCTGTTCTCTCTGATTTGGTACCTTATGTTCACTCCTTTGCTTGCCCACCTCTGGCATTCCAGCTCCACCATTTGCTGCAAACGTATCATTTCATTCAAGAAAAATATTTCAAAATCAGGAATTTGGCTTCTCTGCTGACGTGAAATTGTATTTTGGATTTCTTGTGAATTATGACACTGACATAAGTCCAAATACACCAGAAACCCACCAAGCTCAGAAAAAGTAGTCAATTTGAAGTCTTTTACTTGAAAATGAGACATAGAACAGATAAATCGTAAGGCATTCCATAAAACCCCAAAGGAAGTAGAAAATGCATCACGAACAAAAGGAAATTCCAGCACAACATTAGTTTTCTGGCTTTTGTTTTCAGTACCTTGATGGTAGGGTCAGTTGAATCATCAAGGACTTGGATCACAAGACGATCCGCTGGCCAAGAAAGATTAGAAGCTGCACCGATAGAGAGCTTGTAAACCTGTTTTAGAAAGAAACAACCATTACAAAGCCAGAGCAAACGAAAGAGAGAAAGAAGAACAAGCATGCAACTTTGGACTAATCTCCCCAACCCATAAATAAAATACCGAAGAGAACTAAAAGCAGAAAAAATAACAGTCGAAGCCAAAAACTAGAAAAGAGAGGGACAGAGACCTCTTTCTCATTGAACATTGGGATTTGAATAAGAATCACCGGGAAGTTCGAGCTACCAGATTCCAAATCTTCTTGCAAGGCTTCCCATTTGTAACGCTTGTCGGGCTTTTTCCAGAAGAGCTTTACGAGGATAATCACAACGCCCATGTAAAGTCTCTCCACGAAGAGCATGAGCGCCATGGCTAAGCACACGTAGACCCCAAGTTTCAGGACGGGCACAATCAAAGGAGCTTTGATAAGGTCCCAGATGAGTGCTATATGACCTACAAGGTCGTCTCTTGACAGCTGAAATGTCTCAGGAATTATGATTTTCGGTGATACTTCAGCCATCTCTGTTTCTCTCTATCGCACAAGAACAGAGGAAAACAGAGGAATATAAGCGGAATGTATAAAAGCTAATCCAGAAGAAAAACAAGAACGCAACAAGCACAACAGTAATGTTCCCGTTATGTGCTTTTGGATCGATAACAATGCGGACAAAATGAAGTTGTCTTTCTTTAGGATTTCTTGTTATGTTGGAATAGACCCAAAAAAGAAGATAGAGTTAGATAACAATAGTAAAAGCAAAATTCAATTCTCTCCCTCTCTTGAAAACCTCTTCTTCCACCGTCGCAAAGCCTCCTCTCTTGCTCGTAAATACGAAGCAGAGAGGGAATCGAAATGAGGCAGAGAGAGAGGAAGAGAGAGAGATGGAGGATGTGCAGGTTTTTTTGTGAGAGGAGGGCAGTAGATATAGATAGAGGGGAAAGAAGGAGTGATTTAATATTGTCAGTGCTGACTCCGTTTGGAATTTAATCCTTTCTGTTTTTAACCTTCGTTAATACAGTCAAGTCCTAAAAGCTTTACTAGTGGTTAATCTTACTTCAAATTATATATATATATATATATGGGGTTGCGAAAGGGCAAGATTTCAGTAGTTTTAATGGAAAAGAAAAAATCAGTGCGGATGACAAGGCTTAGCATCTAACTAAATTTGACAATAAATGTATTTAATTACAGTTAGCATATCAGAATATGAGAAATCACTCGCTTTGAGCAGAAAAGAGTGTTGGGAAAACAAGTTATTATGAAATGTGATCAGTGATGACATGTTACTGAGAGGGGGTGGGGGTGGGTTGATGGCTGCAGCAGCTTTTGAAGCCCCTCTACTTACTACTAAGGTTAAGCTCCAAAACTTGTAATGTCTGCACCGACTGATTCCCATAAAAGGTGGTGGTGGTTGTACATACAAACAACTATTACACATTACACCACCAATTGATTTAACGCAAATATTTCTTCAAGTCAAGTGGTTTAACTTAATTTTAAATTACTAATTTGCAAATTTATTGAATATTAATAATCATAAATTAATATAAAAATTAAAAAATATATAATTAATAATTGTCCAACTTTATAAAAAATACCAAATTATCTCAAAAAAAATATTAAAATTTTCATTAGCACACAATATTCAAGATATAAACAACATCGACTGCTTCTTTTTCGTTCTCTAGTCATTCCAACTCTTGAGCATTTTTACCCATGAGGACATAATTAACGTGTAGGTTAAATCAATCAAAGCATTCGGTATCTTCCCTGATGATGGATGACCAGCTAAACTATAGGATCTACCTCCATTTTCTTTACTAATTGATTGCTTCTTAAATCATGTTCGGCTTGTACTTCCTTTCCGTGGAGAACATTTTCTCGGTTGATTTCCTTTGTTTTTTTTGCATGTTGATAAATTAGGTACGACAAATGATGCATTTTTAGCAAAATTGGAATGGGTTCTTATAGCCAAACCACACACTCTTTAGATCAAGGTTCTCCAAGCGAAGAATCACTTTGACGTCAACTACTTCCCCACCTCGTTGGAAGCAAAAGGGGGTTCCATGATTTGACGGAACATCAAGGCGACGTGGCACATAGTTATGTAAGGCATATAATGGATGATCGGAGATGGTGCTAGCACTCGTTTCTGGACTGACCCTTGGATTCCGAGTGTTACCCCAATTTTCTCCCCTATCACGCCCCCTCTCTCGATTAGCATGCACAAATTTCAGGTGCAGCATTTTGTAAACAGTGACAGGAATTGGGATTGGGCTGCTTTTCAACATTACCTACCGTTGTCAATTGTTCGGGCCATAGCCGAAATGCTTCCCCCTAAAGCCTTCCTTGGACTTATTTGAGGAGCACTTTCAATGGCCTAACTTACCCTCTTCGCCTATTTTGTCTTATGCAGGTCAGGTACAACAAGCCGTAATATGGACCCGACATCCTCACACTGCAGATCGCCTTTGACCAGACAAATTCATCGATTGGACCTCACCTCCACCTGGTTGGGTTAAATTAAACTCTGATGGTGCCTGTAAGCAATCCTCCGCCTCAGCCGATGGACTACTACGGGATAGTGCAAGCAACTGGATGAGAGGTTTCATGCACAACCTCGGATGGTGCTTCGCACTGACTGTAGAGCTCTGGGGAGTTTATTCTGGACTTACTCTCGCTTGGGATCTAGGTTATTGCCGGATAGAGCTTGAAGTCGATTCTGCAGCGATGATCGAGATCCTTTCCTCTGTTGACATTTGTTCTTGAGCACTCAATCTCATAGTTAGGGGCAGTCACGAGCTGTTTGCTCGCAATTGGACTGTTGCTCATCGGCATATCTACCAAGAGGGCAACAAATGCGGCGACTGGCTCACGACTTTTGCAGCACATTTTGATGTAGGCGTCCATTATTCACCTACTACACCTATTGGATATCATACTAAAGGATATATCTGGGATGTGTTTTTCGAGACTCCCATTGTAATTTTTTTTGTTGTATGTCCCTTCATCAAAAAAAAAAAGAAGAAGACTACAAGCTATAGAAAACAATAATAAAAATCATCTTTAGTATTCACTTCCTTAAAAAAAATCCACTTTTTTTATATGTTTATTTATTCTCTGCAACTAATTATTTGGTTATATTTTTATAACATGATAATTTAAAGACATTATTTATTTATTATCTTATGTATATTCATCTAATTCATTGATATATAAGATAAAGTCTATGAGATAGTAATTAAAATTATAATGATAACATAATTATGAGATTAATATTATGTTTATGCATTATCCCTAAATTATTCATAATTATTATTTTATTGAGAGTAGACATCTAACATAGAAAGACTAACTGTATTATGTCTTTTCCTTTAAAAAGTAATTGATCTCATAAACTAAAATATAGAGATATTTAAACAAATATACGACTATTTATTAGAGAATAAGTTAAGTTAAATAACCTGATATGAGATTTTTTATTTGAAATATTACTTAAATATCTATGAGAATTCTTATTATTGATGATTGTATAAGTAACTTAAGATCTTCAAAATATCCATATAGGGATTACTATCTTTTAATACTACTTATGACCTATTCTAGATTATTGTAGCTTAATTGGTAGTTATTTGATGTAGCATAAAACTATATAAAAATAGTTAAGTTATTAATATAAGATTCATCATCTTAAAATAATTAAAAAGAATATCTTATTATTATTGATTAATATTGATTCCGAAAATCTTGGCTAAGTAAGAATGATAATTTGAAAATAGTTTTTAATTTAATAGAATTAATTTGCTAATAGTGTAGATTAATATAATTAGATTCAAATAAAGTATACATTAAAATTATTCTCTGTGACTAATAGAAATATTGTATAATAAAAGATTTAATTATATGAAAAAATTATGTACACAAAGTTAGTCAAAATCACTTTAACATTATTAATATTTGTGTATTAATGATGTCTTGCTAATTGTTAATCTTAATTTATAGATATAAACTATTTTATTAGAGAATTAAAGATAAATTAAATTAGTTTAAGAATTTAATGGGTAACACATTAAGAATGGGTAATGAGAGAATATGTAATGTAATCAAGTTGGACTTGATTACAAAATTTTAAAAACTTTAGAATTTTTTTTTAATTTTAAGAAATTATATTACCAAAAAACTGTAAAGTCTATAATATACAATATAATTACAAAACTACAAATGATATAAAAGGGGAGAGAACAACCCCTACTTTCCCAATATCTCAATCAATACAAACCAATTACAACTATAGAAACCAACGCCTCCTCATTGCTAGCCTCATAGAGTCCTGTTTCCCATTCCCAACAATGGCTTCCCTTATCAAGTTAACTATGCAGTCCGCAAGCTCATATTTGCTTCTTTCAACTTGCTTGTAAAGTCGTTTGTTCCTCTCCCTCCATATTTGATAAATTACCATCTGAAATGAGGCCTTGATAATGAAATCGTCCAGCCTCCCTCGTTTGGTTTTTTGTATAACCTCTTCCAGCACATCATTCCACTCATATGCAGAATTCAGAGTGCCTATCAAATGCAAAATACGACTCCACACCACTTTGGTATACTCTCATTCAAAAACAAAAGGTTTCTACTTTCATTTACTAGCTTACACAACACACAAATGAGGTCAAAAGTACCAAACCACCTGTCCTTAGTTCTTAATCTATTTTTAATAGCTAGCCATACGAAGAATGCAGATTTAGGGCATAATAGCTGCTTCCAAATGAGTTCAGCCCATGGTACCTATTCCGTCGGCTCTCTCCCAATGCCACGTGCTGAAGAAGTAGTGAAAAAACCATCTTGGTTTGCTGCCTAAATCCTCTTATCTGGAGTATTACTTAGTATAATATCGGTCATATCGTTGTCAATAAGCTGTCTGAATCTACACCTAAACAGGCGATCTCCCTCTCGCACAACCCAAGCAAGAGAGGTTGCCTTAGGAATTCAGTTTCTAACCCCCATTAATTCATTTTGCATCCAGAGAGGACTCTTCTCTTGCCAATTATCAATCCAGAAAAATGTATCCTCACCACTCCTAATTCTATTCCTAATTAAAGGATAAATCAATTCCCTCAACTGCAGGAGACTTTTAAACATCCAAGAGTAATTGGATCTCACTTAAAGATGCTAGAAACTTTGCCCATTAAGGCAGTAAACTTGTACCCATTTGACCCACATTGCCTCTTTATCCATAAATAGACGCCAAATTTGCTTCAAAAGAAGACATCTTTGCATTAAAATGAACGAAATTATGCTTAATCCCCCATGCTTCTTTAGAATGACAATCTCACTCCACTTAATTTTCGCTCCCTTACATTTTTCATGACTGCCAGTTCATAAAAATGCTTTGATAATCCTTTCCATCTCTTTAATCACTATCTTTGGAATAACAACATGAGCTGGCCAATGCACATTCATGCTATTCAAGACAGAAACAATAAGGTTAATTCTAGCTGCGAAGGAGAGAAAACGATTCTGCCATGCATGGATTCTACTCTTTAATTTTTCCAGCAAAGGCATGAAGTCAGAAAATCGAGGCTTACCTGAGGTGATTGGTACTCCCAAATATCTGAACGGTGTGCCTTGAAGAGCTAACCCTACTAGATTGCTAAGCTTTTCCCGATTGCTTACATATGAGGACATATAAAAACCACTTTTCTGAATGTTCATTTGCATACCCGACCAGCGAGAAAAAGTGTTCATAAGGTTCATCATCATCACTAACATTTGCGGCTCAGCCTTGCACAGAAGTATCACGTCGTCCGCATACATTAAATGAGACAAGTTCAAGTCTCTGCATTTGTAATGGTACTGAAATAACCCATTACATTGTACCAGTTTGGATAGTAACCTTGATAAGCCCTCCATCGCTAGCGTGAATAAGTAAGGGGAAAGGGGATCCCCTTGCCTCATCCCTCTTTGAGTCTTAAATGGCTTCATCGAAATTCCATTAATAAGGACGCTCAGAGAGGTCGTTTGTATACATTGGGATATCAAATGACAAAACCACAGAGGCAATCCAATTCCCAGCATGCATTCTTTCAAGTATTCCCAGTCCATAGTATCAAAAGCTTTATAAAGATCAATTTTTAAGGCACAGTTGTTAACCTTCTTACCAGTATGATATTCTCCCATCAGATCTTGTAGCAACAATATATTGTCTCCTATACTCCTTGATGGGAGAAAGGCCCCTTGAGCATTGCTGACTACCTCCGCCAACACCCCTTTCAAATGCTCCGCTAAAAGAGAAGCAATAATTTTGTACACTGTATTGCAACACGATATCGATCTATAATCTGTAATCTTATCAGGTCTCTCCTTCTTGGGGATTAAGGATATATAGGTATGATTTATCTCCTACAGGAGTTTCCCCGATGAGAAGAACTCAAGTACTACCTCCATTACCAACTGACCAGTAATGTGCCACTTTTGTTGGAAGAACCCAATCGAGAAACCATTAAGACCAGGAGCTTTGGAGCTATTAAGGAGGAACAAGGCTTCTTTCACTTGCCTCGCTGTGAAAGGGGCATTGAGCAAGTCCATTTTTTCTTGACTAGGAGTGAAGTCCAGGATATTCCTAACCCCAAATCCATCCCTTGTCGAAGCTTCATAGCTACCTATAAGTTGAACAAAAAAAATCCCTAACATGATCCAACACCGATGCTTGACCTATCCTAATGCTTCCCTCAAAATCCGTCAGTTCAGAAATAGTGTTAATATTGCGTCGTGCAAGGATAGCTACATGAAAGTACTTAGTGTTTCGGTCCCCCTCTTTCAGCCATTTTTGTCTTGCTTTTTGTCTAAGAATGGAGTCATTCAGCTTCAAAGCTTCCTGGTAGTTGTGCATGGCATCAGTTTGAAGAACCCATAGTCCCTCACTTAGTGGCTTCCCATAACACTGCTGTTGTAGATCTGCCAAGTGAGTGCTCAACTCCTGGAGGTTGCAGGTTTACTACTTGCTAAAGACTTTAATCGTTTATTTTACAAGCTTCAACTTTTGCATCAACTGAAACCCCTTATAGCCTTGAATCTCCATCTGCCAAATATGCGCAATCATGTCCATAAAACCCTCAACTCGGAGTAAGCCATTGACGAATCAAAAAGGGGCTCCACATCTATGATTATCAAACTGGTGTTGAATGATAATGGGCGTGTGATCCGAAAAAACTGGGTCACCGAACTCCGCTGAATCAAGTGGGAAAGATAAGAGCCATTGCTGATTAACCAATGCTCGATCAAGCTTTTTCCGAATATACAAGTGACCTTTTTGTTTGTTCTCCCATGTGAACTACCTGCCACTCCCTCTAAGATCAACTAAGTCAGAGTTACAAAATAATTGTTGTAGCTCTCCACCAGCTTCTCCATGAAATCCCACTCCACCCTCAACTTCTGAAGAGTTGTGACAGTAGTTAAAATCTCCAGCTACCACCTATGGTCCCCCCATCCTGGCATGGAACTCCAGCAACTCCCTCCACAGATCAGCCCGCTGAAAAGCAAAGTTTGAAGCATAGATTAAAGTAATCGTAAAGAGGTCCTTGCCAATTTCCTTACATTGTAAGTACATAAACTAGTCTCTCATCTTGATCACCTGGACTTCAATTTTGTCAAAATTATACCAGCAAAGGATTCTGCCATTATAGTGGTGTGCATGATTTGAGATAAGACTCCATTGGGTCCCCAAAAATAATAAACCCTTGCTATCAGCTGAAGCTTTTATTTTTGTCTTCGGCAATCCTGCCAAAACAGGGATTGTGTTAGCTACAAGCTGCTTTACCATCAACTTTTTGATAGGGTCATTGAGCCCCCTTGTGTTCCACACTAAAATTGACATCATTAGAATAAGCACTCAGGGGACATCACCCCTTTGTGCTTTTTCTTTTTCCCTTTCTTTTTACCCATCGGTTGTTTAGACTGTTTAATCAAGCTCTGAGTGATCTCCCCTTCTTCCATGCTTAATCCAACTGTTTGCTCATAACTTACGCTATGGTCAGCAGCTGTCAGTTTCTCCCCACCCAATTACACTATTCCAACCAGCAAATTTTCTGGGAGATCTAGCATTGCTTGAACAACACTTAATTGAGGAGTTGTATGGCTTGGTGTCTCTACTTGCAAATCCTGTGGAACAAATCCTGGACTGTTCAATTTTGCTTCTTCTATATGTTCCACTAAGGTTGTATCTAGTTGCATACTTTTAACCTGACTGCCTCCTGAACCACCTGAAGCTTCACTGTTCAACCCAGGGCCTACCTTACGAAAGGCCTCCTTAAGCCCATCCACAGGTCCATTTTCCTGTCTGGCATTCCCCCGATTATCTTGCCTCTCTTGTTCCTTGCCCTTTATTGTTTCTGGGACCTAAGCCTCATGCTCGCCTGACTGAAACCGACGTCCCGTCGTAACCCATTTTTTCTCTACTGCACTAGGCTTCCATGGATACATGATAGTGATACTGTCATTGACCAACTCTCCTGCTTCATCTAGTCTCTGAATATTCAACTTATCAGGCAGAGCTACATCCTTCGACACCTCTATACAGTTTTTAGCATATCCAATTCTGTCCATTTTTTATGTTTGGGAGTCCATGCTGATCGGTTTACCTATTCCACTAGCCAGATGACTCAAGCCTTCCATCGTCCAGTACTCACATAGGAAGTCCATGGAACTGCACCCATATCAGTATTACCTCCATAGAGTCCCTGTCCATACCCATCCCTGGCTTCCACTGACGCAAGAATAGAGGTTGGTCTCCTATGTGTCAAGGCCCGAGTTCGAGAATCTCATTGGTATTCGACTGTTAGGAAAACTTAAACAGAATCAGACCATCCTCCATAAGCATGACTTTCTCAAATCCCTTACTACTCCATCTAGCCTTAGCCCACCCACTAACTACCGGAAAAGCCAGGCGCTTAGACCAGAAATACCCCACTAATGCATTAGACCAGGCTCGAGCACCTACACGAAGCAACTCAACAGGGGAAGAGACCACACCATCTTAAATCACATTCGGGTAATAGGTAAGCTTACCTCGAGTCTATTGAGCGCCAACATGCTCTCGCCAGGCACCACCGCCCGACGTGTTCTTCAAGGGGGAGTCGTTAGTCGTCCCCAAAGTAATGCCCAGCTGGGTTTGGCAATCGCTAGTGTCTTGTCACGAAAATTCCCTCGAGCACCAGAGGAGGTCGAGATGGGGAGGGCGGGAAAAGATTCTAAATTTGAAGCTTGGTCTCCCATAGGCGAGGCAGCTGATTGGGAGCCCGAAGGCAGCGTCTGGAAAAGATTAAAAGGTCTTGCTGGCTGAGGGCAGACAGAGGAGGAGAGCAGGTATTGAGAGGGACATTAAGGTAAACTCAAAATAGGTGGGAAATTGCATGAAGAGAGAGGGCAGAGCGTTTAATGAAGAGAGAGAATATGTCTTTAAAAACTTTAGAATTAAATATGAAATAATTAATAAATAGGGACTAATATGAGATATTGAATTTTACTTAAGCCCAATTAATATTTAATAAAAATTAATTAAAGTATAATGAAATTACTAAAATATCAAAAGATTATTATAAAGAGATATTGGCTCTAAAGGAATTAATACTTCTTACTTATTCATATTTATATGATTTGTAGAGTTTTTTCAATTAGTTCGTATGGATACCATTTGAAATCGAACACTTATATAATTATTGCGAATAATCAGTTTTAAAATTTGATTCTAGTAGAGCTACAATAAAAGGATCGAGCTTCACAATAAGTTACAAAGTTATGATTTAAGATTTATTTGTTTTATACATTAATTGTGTTATAGAATTTAAAGTGAATTGATTTTTGGGAAGTGAAACAAAAAATTATCATTCTTATTCTACTGCACACAAGATCATATTTTGTCTTGATTTTCTGACATTATAATTTCTTCGTCATCAATGGAGTCTTCAGCTCTCATAGTAGGTGTTGGAATCCGAGGTCGCTATGCAGGGGCAACTTCCCTGGCAACTTGATCCCAAATTCTTTGCTTATTGTCACCTTGCAACAAAGTTTGCAACTGCCCATTGACTGTAGTTAATTGATGTTCGATGTTGCAAATAGACATCCCATGTTCTTCTAGCTTTTTCCAAACAATGGGTTATCCCTAATCATCGTCATTAGGATTATTGGCCACTGCTAGATAGAACAAGTTTCGTGAGATTCAAGATTATGATAACACCTGACGTAGCATAGAAGTGAAATTAACAACATAATTCTAAAACCCAAAATTGTAGAAATTGATTGAGAGAGTCAAGTTTTATAGAATGAAAAATGTCAAATAAAAGTCCCCTATAAACATCACCAAAATCAAGTATTTATAGTCCTAAACATGTCCTAAAAATCAGGAAATAAAATAGTTATTCTGCCTACTCAGAAGTCCTAAAAAAATAGAAATCTAAGACAAAAACAAAATCTTGGCTTCACGTTACTGTAGCACCGCTGGCAAAGAACTATGTTATTTTGATGCCCATTAGTGCCCTAGTGAGTTCGCCCAAATGTTTGAGTTGTGCGTCCTTCAGTATTGAAATTAATATAATCTAAAACAACATCACCCAATTGGACAAGACCATGATTGCACTCCAACATAATTGTCTGGCAAATATCGTGCAACTTGTCTAAAATTTTGCATACCAAAATAAAGAAGAAAAATATGTGGTGAAAAAATTGAAAATTATATAAATTTGGTTACCACACTATTAAGAACTATATGTTCCATATCTCAAAAGCTCTTCTTTTGTGAATCTTCAGGACCATTCAAGGATATCATAAAGCAAAGAAGAAGAAACATTATGATTTATAACTGCTATCACAATTATGCTACTTATTCAGTTATTTTTTAATAGAAATATGTGCCTTTCTTAAAAGAGAGAAATAAATAAACTTCTGGGTGTGAATTGTTTTCCCTTTGAAACAAACAAAAATTGGTCATATTGTCCTCGATTTTTCTAATAAAATCATTATGAGAAGAGTTCTAAGTTAAGCGTGCCTAGTGAATAGGGTTGAGAAGGGGTTAATGAGCAATGAATGAAATGTAAGTAGTTGTTTATTGATTATCATTATAAAGGCAATAGTTTGATATTCTAGTTTTGAGGAATTCTCCATACCCTCTATTTAGTAGACGAATGAAACTCATCCCTTAGTAATGACTCTTTTTTAAAAATATTTTTAATACTAATTAATTAAATACAATTAATTAATTAATTAATTAATTAAATAATACAATATAATTAATTAATCAAAATATAATTAATTAAAATATAATTGATTCATTAGTTACAATATATTAATTAATTAAATTATAATTAATAGAATAATTAAAATATAATAAAATTTTATTTCTGAATATTTTTAAAAACTAACAGCTATCAATAGTAATGGTAATTATTTCTTCTTCTTAACTAAGCATTTATAATTATAATAATAATATTTATTCTCATTCTTATAACTATTTTCTCCCTCGACCTACAGGTATCCTTAATTTCAAACGCTACTTTAAGTATGGACTTTCAGGATCAATTGTCAAACCACAAATAGTAAGGTGGAAAAAGATGTTCATAGGTTTGACGAGGTAGAATGGACATGCTTTTATATAAACGTTTAATTTATTGAAAATGGAGAAGAGAAGCGATTCTTCTTTTTTGTTTTTTAAGTTTGAGGCATATCTACTGTTTTTGATGGACGTGAATAGAAAAAATACACAGTATTACCTTACAAAAAGGAGGCTACATTTGATCATCGACTCCCTGGTCGTTATACGTAGATATCAAATTTAAGGAATCGCGAGTAGGATCTAAAGGATCAGCGGCGCTGATAAAAGCAAGTCGGAAAGGTTTGAGAAATTATTTATTATTACCCTAATCGCTCCGCAGTTCATGACATCTTGTAGTCATTTAGAATTGACTGCAACCGACAGAACAGAAAGCCTTGCTCCAAACTTGACGGCTCGCAGCTTCCCTTGTCGTGTTTTATTGACTCAATGTCACACATGTCTTTTCGACTTAGAATCTTTATCGGTTTTGTACCATAAGCGTACACTTTCAATAAGTACTCCTTGCCCAACTAAAATTTTATAGTAAATGAGATGCACCATTAGACTAAAAAACTTTCGACTTGTTTATTTCGGTAGAATCAACTGTAGAACTAACAAGCCAATACATTTATTAACAAACCAGAGATCAAATATTGTTTGCAATTCCAATTTTAATGCTAGATTCTTTATTCCATGCAGTAAAATTTGGGACATTAAAATATAACAGAGGAAGGAGACAGCGGGACTTCTTATTCTTTTTCTATATTCTTTTTTCATCATCTTCATGTCTGATAAATAAAACAATCGTGGAAATATCATTTATCTGCTACAAGATCAAAAACTAACTATTCCACATTACATTGCATGCTACTTTCTTTGTTTCATATGCAAAAGCAAATCCCTGTAAACATTAAGAAACCACACAATTGCATTAACCTAAGCGTCTTTGTTGATCTTTTGTTTGGACTTTAGTGAAAGAGACGAAAGACTTGTCTTCTTTTTTTTTTCCTTCTCTCAAGGTCGGTACCGGAAGCCGAGATTTGCGTAGTTTAAAGGTGGGAAGGTGAGGCTAATCATGTTAATAATGTGGCCAAAAAGACATGGTGACCTACTCAAATTCAAGTGTGGCCAGTGGAGCCGGTAACTCATATACAACCCCTCCTCTACGTGTCATTTATCTTCTTTCTTTTGCCTCCACCACTTCTTTTCCTTGTTCTGCTTTTCTATTGCATCAACCCCTTGGTTTCTTCACCACGTAATTATTTATAAATCGGAAAAAATAAAACTTCTATAGTTACAATTGGTAAAGATGGATTTGTTTCTGTAGTCCTATCAGTCGGTGGGCTTCAAAAATAAACAACTAGAGGGATGTGAGCTGTCATGTTTCTTGTACTACACAAAACGTGAAGCATACTAAGTATTTGATATCAAGTACTAGCTTCTTAGGAAGTCTATTGTAAGCTCTCCATCTGTCTATATGACCTTTCCTTTTCTACGCCAAGTCACGTGACACTTATCTCACAACTGACACTAGCTATTGTATTGTCTATGTTAATTTCTTCTCCGCTTTAAATCAAGTATTAGCTACCACCTTTTCACTTCCTTATTCATGCAAAATGTTATACTAAATAATGTCAAAAAGTTCTAATAGTGAATGCCAAAAATATCTTTTCCCACTAATGTTTAAATACCGTAATGGCTTGTATTACTTGGATGATCTCCCTTCAAATGATATGCATCCTACCACATATATGACCAAAAATATTAACCCGAATGAGTTGTGGTTACTGAATACTGTTGTGATGCAGACGCATTAACGCAATCATGGTTTTGTCTCACTACACGCAAAGAACTTCAAGTCCACATGAGATTTACAAAGATTTGTGAACCAGCATTTCCCACACCGTATTGAAAACCTTCAAACTCGACTCGGTTAATTACAGGGATGACAAACCTAATAAGCATAATGTTATCAATTATTCATACTTTAGAAAGGGATTTCTTTTCTTTCAGGAGTTCCAATAAAACCTAATATCTATGTTAATAAGACAATCTAACATAAGTTTCGTATTATTATATTTTATTAGGACATAGGGAAAATGTAAATATGCAATAAGTTCCCTTATAGTTATCAAGATTTAAAACCTATTAATGATGATTACTCCTATCAAACTTTATGTTATCGTATTCCCAAATTGATCTGTCATATGAGAAAAGAAGACTGCTTCTTAATTAGTCATCCTCGCATTGTTTTTCCTTTTTAATTTTCTAGTTAAGCCACAAGTAGAAAACTGCACTTGATACTATCCTGCTTTTATTTAAGCTAAAATGATTGGGATATTCTACCTAAATAGCTTCTTTTTCATGTTAAGTTAATGTCAGTCTCTTAAAGAAAAAGTTCACCAAGTCTTTGAATATCATTCATTCACCAAGTCTTTGAATATCATTCAGATCGTATTCATTTATAATATGGATATATAGAACTTCACAAGTTTTCACTAAGAAACCTTCAAACTATAGTTTGTTCTGAGCTATACCCTTCCAAGCTACAAATGGGAAAACCTCTGACTGAACTATATCAAATGTTAGTTATGCCTAACCCCCAAAGAAAGAAAAAAGAAGAAAAGAATGCATCTATGTGCATATATTATAAATGCTAGGTCGGTGATTAAGTATATTGACCGTTGAGAACATTAAAAAACTTGGCAATGACGATTTTGATCCAACTATATTTCATATGAGAGAGCAGGTATAACCTAGTAGACTCTAATTCTTCCTTTTGTAAATTGTGCATATGTATCTCCATTTCACTTCTTCTTTTATTAGTTCTTATCATCCTCTTTTTTGCCGTTGGAGATCTTGTGAGGCATCAGCATCAATTTGGTTCATCAACCCGCAAAAGAGAATCAATTTAACTCACGGGTACTCTACAAGTACCATTTGACTTTCGGTTTTGATTTAATTGTTTAGAAAATCTATGCAAAGAAAGGGCAGAATGGGCATGGAAGTTGCGATGTACCTAGATGTCTTTCTGTTTATGTTTCAAATCGGATGCCTTGAGATTAAACAAACAGGTATCCTAAAACTTTTTGAATATTTACAAAATTGGTATGATTAATAACGAGTAGGATTTGATATTTGGCTTTGAATATCTAATAGGGTTGAATGAAATAGTTTTCTACTATTAAACATACTATAACCATATAGGTTTTAAAAGCCTTAAACTCAATACACTGACCTAAGCGACGAAAAGAATCAGATTCAGTAATTATTGATGTACTGCTTAATGTTCAGAAACCACTGATATCAACTTTATTTATGGTATTATAAATAGTTATGAAGAGGGATTAACTCCATTTTCATTAGAAAATATTGTGTGCTTGGAAATAAAAAATGATTTAATAGATAACACTTCCATAAAATTTTAATTATTAATTATTAATTTAGTACTATAATTTACAATACTGGTTTTTAAAAAATTAGAATCAATATTAATTAATATATATCATTCATCTAATTTTACATTTTAAATTAATCTTTAATTGAAATATTACATTAAAAAATGTATAATCATTTTTAGGCACTTCTCGCTTTACACAATCATCCTAGAATTCAGTAATATTAGATTGAAAAATTATAACCAATCATTAATAGAATCGACCCTAATTTTTGGGGCAATCATTAACCCATTAAAACATATCAAACTTTAGAAATTAGGACAAATATCAAAATTTAGATTATGCTGATTCTCATAATTAACTGACGACTTTATAAATTTAGAAGATGCCATATGCATATCCCCTCCTCACAAGGCTATCCATCTAATGTTGGCCCTTACGCTGCGTTTGGTTACTGTTTCTCACATACAGAAACAGAACAAAACAAAAATTTAAAGACAGAACAAAAAAAAAAAAAAGATAGTGAGGTGTTTAGTTGTGATGAACAAAACAGATAAAATTGTCACCATCTCAAGAACAGAAATGCATTTGGTTACAATTGACAAAACATAAAAATAATGTCAATGACTAAAATACCCCTGCAGTATAATATGATTAGAAATATATAATTCATTAATTATTTTAAAACGAATGATTTGTATTAGTAAAAAAGTTAACAAATAATAATAACAACAATAACCTTTTTTACAAATAATAATAACAACAATAATAATAAGAAATTAATTTCGTATAATAATAATAATAATAATAATAATAATAGAAGAAGAGGATGAAGAAAATTAATAATAATAAGGAATTTAATAATTACAATAATAATAAGAAAATTAATTATGAATAATAACGATTATAAAAATAATGATAAGAAAATTAATTTTGTATAATAATAATAAAGCAATAGTAATAATTATTAATAATAATAATAATTAAAAATTTATAATAATAATAATAATAATAATAATAACAATAATTAATTA
>JANSVA010000008.1:7833373-7884488 GCA_025504915.1 Erythroxylum reticulatum | reverse complement strand
TAATAATAAGATAATTAATTTCATATAATAAAATTAATAATAATAATAATAATAATAATAATAATAATAATAATAATAATAATAATTAATGATGATGATAAGAAATTTCGTATAATAATAATAATAATAATAAATTACTTATGTGGAAGGAAGGGTATTATTGAAAGTTGTTTATGTGTTTTGTTTCGGAGACGGAGACAAGAAATCTTGTACTACAGTCTTGGAAGGAACAAAAAATTTCTGTCTCTATTCTATAGAGTCGGGACAAAAATAAGAGGAGACAGTAAGCAAACACTATGAAGCATATGAATTTTGTACTCCTATCATCTGTATCCAGTCATGAGGAAATGAATAAATCGCTACATTAGTTTTCCTATTTAAGATCCACAATTCCGAATCTAAAATAAGAGAAAGAAAGTAGATTTAATATGATACATATTAACAAGTTCAGCCGAATTAAAAAAGTACTATTAGGAAAATAATAAAAGAATAATAGGAGAGTTATTCGGTTGAAGTGTTTAGTATTAAAAAAAACAACGTAAGAACTTGTTTGTTTTTATTTTATTTTTTGTTTTTAAATTTTGTAAAACAAATTATTTGTTTGAACTTTTAGTTTTTTATTTTTATTTTTGGTTTTTTGGATTTTAAAAATTATGAAAATCTTAAAAAGTAGTATTTGTTTTGTATTTCTATATATTTTTTCGTAATCTGAATTATCAACTAAATATATATATTTAATTGTTTAATATATTAATTTTAATAAGAATTATGAAAATTTTAATTTTACTTAATAATTTTATTTAATCTTTATCATTAATTAAATAATTATTAATAAATATATTTATATTTAAAATATCTTCCAAATATATAAATTTCAAATAAAATTTGATTTAATAATTAAAATATATTTGAAATATGTATTAATTTTTAAATAAAAAGTCAAATTTTAAGTCATTTATAATAAATATAAATAAATATTGATTTTGAAATAAAATGTTAAATTTTAAATTATTTATAATAAGTATAATATAAGAGATTAAAATATATTTATTTAATTAAAAATCATTTATCTTTAATTTTATCTGATATATAATTGTTATAGGTGATAAAAAATATAATTATACTGATATTAACGATTAAATAATTTTTTTATTTTAAAAATATAAACTAAAAATAAAAGCTGAAAATTAAAAACTGAAAACAAAATAAGTTAAACGAACTCTAAATTTTTTCTTAAATATGAAATTAGAGAAATAAATAAATGATGAAGTAGAATAAGTGACAGAAACCGTCGTCCGTTGGCAAATTAGCATCAAAACCACGAGACTAAAGCTTTGAGTCAAAAAATAAAATAGTTTTTGAGATGTGACCGTCAGTATCAGGATTACCTACTTGACGTAGATGTTCTACTGAATTATATTATAAGAAGTAGACGTCAACGATTCTGGAAATCAACTTATTCTTGCAACTAATTGGCGCATAGATTTGTGTTGCCGACGGTAAGGGTGAAGATACCTAACCCTTTTCATAGATTAGACAAGACACATTAAACATATAGGTTTAAGCTTGCGTTCACCTGTGAAACATTTGGGGACACACAATTTGTTTAATTGCTTCAATGTTATTAAGGGATTGGATCGAATTTAGCTTCAAAGGTATAGCGAATGAAAGATTAAGAAATGTGACCTACCTTCCATTTCTTTTCAATCGTTCAACCCCCTAGTTTAGAACAATTTCCAAAATAGTAGAATAAACAACCACCTAAAGCGCAATCACAACAGGATGAGGAAGAAGGTGGCTTAACGTAAGATGATCAAGATTCTCAGAAACAGGATCACAAGATTTACCTTGTATTCCACTTCACCGTCCTTTAACAACTCTCAGCAAAAATATGCTTAATGAAATAACAACGCTTTGGCTAACTGGCTAAGGGGCACATATATCCTCCAACATATGCAATTTTAGTTTGGTATTATTTGTGAAGTATTGACAATAATCGTCTAAAAAGTCTTTGCATTGAAAGAAGTGGCTGATGAATAAATAAACTCCGTAAGTATGCCGAGTATCCGAGTCCTTGTTTGAATCCTCAATTACTTGCAGTTGACCTCTTCTTAGTTCTTTTCCAATTTTCGTAATGTAACAATTGTATAATTGGCCTCCCCACCTTGGAAATGTTATCCCCTTGAGCGTTCCAATGTAAAAACCGAATACAATGTTGTAATAACAAATGATTATAATAATAACCCCAGAATCAAAAAGAGGAAAATTAGAATGGATATACTTAAAAAATAAAAATTTCTGGTTTTTCTCTTGTTAATAAAAACTTCGGCGAGGACTCAACCTTCTTTTTAAATGCAATTTTGACCACATCCACGAACTATATAACTTACATAAAGGATTTGGGGCTATCCTTTTGGGTGCAATGCATGACTTCCATATGAATGAAGTTATTCTACATGAAAAAGTTAAGAGAAAAGTAACTCAAATTCAGTATAAGTCGTATCTTATTTCTTTTCCATTCACTTTGTCATTCCGCCTAAGAGCAGCCATACATGCCTAACATAATCATGTATTTTGGTGATTAATGCTGTCCACACTTGTTTGCATGAAGCCAATGCAAAGTTAGTTGATTGACATCCCTTTTAATATACATGTTTTGTCTCTGTTGAGGACATAGTTGCAAGATGTTGGATTTTGTTTAATGCCATTTGTTCTTTTGTATCTGAAAAATCTCTAATCTCTGTCGTTTATTTCTCTCATTGGTAAACACATGCTTACTTTTTCTACATCTTCCGTTCTTTTTTTCTCGTTGAAATTCACAATCGTGCCGCTCAAAGCGCCTTTCAAGTGTTCTTATTTTTTAGGCAAAGTCCATATTCCTCCTCTATAAATCAACGTGTTAGTCCTTTATTAATTGTTTCTTTCCACTTGCAGTAAAGCAAAAATGAATATCCCATGCCTGCCGTGATTTAAGCCTCAAAAATTTGTGAAGTGTTAACGAGACAAAGATTTTTGTAGATATTCAAGACTTAAGACACAGTTAGCTTATACAAAATCTCCTTAATCAATTCCCTGAATTTCTGCAAAATTCATTGGACGCTTTTGTTGTAATATGGTTTTATAATTATGCTTTTTGGTAGAATAGATGAGATATTCATTTTACTAAGGTGATTCTTTATTTCAGTGAGTGACACCAAACTTGGAGGCGTTTAATTCTGTAGCCTCAATTGCAGTGTGACCCTCTCAGCATACGGAATTACCATTTACTAAAAGAAAATACCTTGTGTAGTACCACACAAATCGAATATACCCAATTCAGATGCCCAACAAGTTCCCCAAGACAAAAGATCCCTTTAAAGTAGTGAGTAACCAACAGCAGGCTTATTTAATGTCACAACGAGGACAACATTGTGCAAGGGAAAGAATCGCCGACAGATTTGATTAGTTTCCGTTTCTTAAACATAACCCATTAAGCATATGCCCCCACCATTGGATTAAACTGGACACACTGCAAAAAAGAAAAAGATATTTCTGTACAGTCAATTGGTGGGGTTAATCTAAAAGTGAAAAAGAACAATTAGCAAATCGGCTCATCAAGAATGACAACTCACAAGCAGCCTGCCCCAGGACACTTGGGCCTAATTTCATGAAGAAGAAAATATGTAATAAAAAGGGATTTATTTTATTTTATTTTTTATAAAAAAATTTATCTTCATAAAGAGCAACAAAAATAGAACCTCTATTTTATCTCTTTTATTCTTTATAAAAACCCACTTTTAATTATTATAAAGAAAGGAAAAAAATAAAATAGGCCTCTTTTTTATTTACTCATGGTCCATAAAACGTCAGAATCGGCACTGCTCACAAGAAAAACTGTTTGTTCGCTCCTACATTTCAAATGTTTCAATATTGGAAAATAGATGGCATGTACTGTCGTAACGACGCCGGCTACACTTGTGCCTATGAAGCTCTAGCAATGCTAATGTCCTGAAGCACTGGCTATTGTTGGTAATAAGAAGCCAATCAAGTTCTTACAATGAACAATTGTGCTATTCTATTATTTATTACATGGGCTAAAAGCTCAGTTTTAATACCAGACTATACACAATATGCTCATGAGGTGCCCCATGCCAATCAAAGGGAGAAGAAAATCAAGAAGCTCGAGGAATCATGACTATTTTCTTTTATTTTGGTTATCCTATACTATTCTCAAGTACATCTCTTGCAATCTTGGGCATGGCATTAGGACTTGTATCAGCGTTACGTTTCAAAGAAATTAAACAGCAAACTGCCCTAATCACCTCTATGAGTTGAGAGCATATAAGCAAGTGCCCATGTTTTGCAGGCTTTAGATGTGGATCCTATTTTATCATCAATGATTCCAAAGCATCTTTTTCTTCCAATGAGCCCTATAAAGCCGCCCAACTGCTCTACTAGCACACGTATGGAGCACTTTCGTTTCACTCTCAAATATTTCTAGAGTGGCTTTCCAGGCCCGCGTTACAGATTTATCTTTGGTTTGACCTTTTCCAGTGTGTCGGGGGTTCAATATATAACCTGCAGCTTGAATAGGTGGGAAACAGTACATTCCTTCTCTTCTTAATCAGTCATTTCAACTGATTCAACACACTGTGATCAGTTGCTTAATTATCAATGTTCCAAGAGCTTACTCAGCAGCAATGAGAGATTTTTTGATAACAGCAATCAACCTTATAACTTCAACAATAAATCGGCTTTGTTCCAAGAAATCGGCACCTAGAATGGCAGATTCCACAGTTAGAACATTGTCTCATATTATTCTTTATTTTCCACTCTTCGCTGTCAGCCGACTTAGTAAGTCCATGCCTCATTCGAAAGCTCTCGAAGAAACAAATAAGAAGGTGAAAACTTAGCAATGATGGTATCGGAAATTGCTTTCAGGTTTTGAATAGAAAGACATGAAGTATTATGACTTACCTCAATTGCCTTAGCACACAGGATGATAGGCCATTCGAGTTCAGCAATTTCTTCCATCGTTGTAAGGATTCAGTGTGACATGCATGGAGACCAAAATATGTTGCAGAATTTTGACGATCCATTGGATCCTAGAGGATTTACAGCCATCACCTTTGAGATGATCTGAAGAACATTTGATGGACGAACTTCAACAATGCGTCGCACGGTACACACTCAAGCCTTGATTCCATCATTACTACTACTATCCACATCTACTGTTTTTTAAATGTACGAGTCCCCGTGGACTTGCAACAGTTTTAATCAGTGAGGAAGTTACATAAAGCACCTTCTACAAGATCTACAGATAATATTTTGGATCAATAATGTGGCTAATATTATCTAACTAGCTAGAGATACTGAGTTCTCCGTCCTTCCTTTCTCAAACAAAGCATACAGCATATCGATGGATGGAACGTCATGGAAGTAAGGAGAATTGACTGTGTCAATATTTAATCCAGCTACACGCGGAAAAAATGAATTTCTACGAACAACATTGTCTACATCTTTGGCGACAAGTCCGAATGCGCTTACCATTTCCAGAACTCTTCTTTTCTTCTTCCAACCAAGCGTTTCCCCATCGAGGATCTGAAACGATATTCTTCGTGACTGGTCAAAACCAATGTGACAAGGGAGACAACGTTGGACTATTTTACACTAATTCTCATAGCCAAAAATAAGAACCTCCTCTTGTTTTTACTGGATACCAAAGCTGTAAAGCTCAAATCTACTAAATTGTTTGAGCCTGTAATTTATGTGCTAATTATTGAGAGACTTAAGATTACATGAGAGTGGTTTTTCTTGGAGAGCAAAATCTATTGAAACAAAAAGGAAAGGGCTACCAGAGCACCTACACCAGGAAAGAGCCTCTACAAAAGAAACTTAGTCTGAAAATAGAACGAAACACGACCAACAGAAAAGAAGTCTGTCCTCACCTCGAGATAAAGAAGGAATTTTAAATAACCTAGCTGTTGAAAAATGATTGAAAATATCTTAGATTTATTGAGGATAAATAATTCTTTTCTTTTATATTTGAATGAGTCTTAATTTAGTTGTGTTTTGTTCCTAGTCTATAAGTCATTAGTGAGTCCATGGGTAGAGTGAACAATTTGCTGAGTTTGTTGAGCATTTTACTGAGATTATTGAGTCTGTAAAGTGCATATAAATGACACTGTTTCTATTGAATAATATATCTCTTGCTATATTTTCTTTATTTGTTACTATGTTTTTCATTTTTATTCTTTTCTGTCTCTATTTTTTTTCCAACAATTTGGTATCAGAGTCTGGTTGGTTTTTTAGTGAAACAAATGACTGAGTGATAAAATAAAAGAGCAAGTATAAAATAAGATAATGGAAACTCAAATTGATTTTTCTTCATCACAACCACTCTTACCAATTTTCAATGGTGAGAAGTATGAGTGGTGGAATATAAAAGTGAAAACACTACTCAAGTCTCAGGAGCTATGGGACTTGGTGAAATACGGGCATATTCATATACTAGAACCAGATGAAGATAGGAGATTGAAGGAAACTACGAAGAGGGATGCCAAAGCACTGTTCATTTTCCAACAAGCAGTGCATGACACTATTTTATCAAGAATTGCAGCAGCATCTATATATATCAAAGGAAGCTTGGCCAATACTGCAGAAGGAGTTTCAAGGTGATACAAGAGTCCTAGTGGTAAAATTACAGTTACTAAGACGAGACTTTGAAACCTTGATTATGAAAATTGATGAATTAATAGCTGATTTTTTGTCAAGGGAAATGACAATAGTCAATCAAATGCGCTCTTAGAGTGAACAAATTTCTGATGAAACAATTGTTGCAAAAATTCTGAGGATCTTGACACTAAAATTTGATCATGTAGTAGCTGTTATAGAAGAAGCTAAGGATTTATCGATTCTTTCAGTTGATGAACTGATGGAGTCCCTTCAAGCTCACGAGTCACGAAACAATAGAACGGTTAAAAAGCATGAAGAAAAGGCATTTCAGGTGGAGGAGGAAACAACCAAACATGAAAAAAAATGATCATTCGGTATGTCCTTATTGTAAGAAAACAAACCACCATCATTATAAATGTTGGTGGAGACCGGATATTAAATGCAACAGATGTGGTCAATTGGGACATATAGAGAAAGTTTATAAAGATGCCTCACAAAAAGATGCCAATGTAGCAGCTATGGTCCACCTTCGAGGAAATGATGAGTTATTCTAACATACTATGCCTACATCCATATCAGAATATGCCCCATGACAAATATGTTTATGCCTATGACCATGCAAACAACCATGTTTATGTTTATGCAGAAGAGATCTCTACAACCATGCCCATACCAATGCCTACATTGATCACGACATTTTGAATTAACGGGAACTGTTGAAAAATGATTCAAAATATCTTAGATTTATTGAGGATAAATAAGTCTTTTCTTTTAGGTTTGAATGAGTCTTAATTTAGTTGTGTTTTATTCCTAGTCTATAGGTCATTACCGAGTCCATGGGTAGAGTGAGCATTTTGCTGAGATTGTTGAGTTTATAAAGTGTTTATAAATAACACTGTTTCTATTAAATAATATATCTCTTGTACTATTTCTTTTATTTATTACTCTATTTTTCATTTGTACTCTTTTATGTCTCTATTTTTTTTCCAGCAATACCGTTCATTGTTATATTTAAATCATTTCCCAAATCTTTTGCAAAATTATTTCTCTTATACATTGAATAAACTCAGTAATAGTTTCAACCATTTCTTTCTTCTCATATTATGTATACCGCACAACTTAAAGTTAGCTTGAGAATCAAACTTTCGTTGCTTCTTACGGAATAAATCCAGTGAATGTTTGAGTATTAATCATTAACCTGTTGGATTTGAATTTCACTTTAACCTATTGATAGGAAATTAGGGTGGAATTCAATGATTCACAGATGTAGTAGAGAATGCAATGATGATCAGATCATAAGAAAACAAAAAAAAGGAATAGGTGCAGGAAAATCAGCAATGAAGAGGAAACAATCAATGGATAAGTCAAAATTACACTGTGATTATTGTAACATGGATAGAAGTATGAAAGAAACTTGTTTTAAAATTCATGGATATCAAAAGTGGTTTAAGGAATTAAAGTAAAATAAGAATAAAGATGGAAAGAAATCATACGTGAATTTGGTTAACGAAGCGGATGAAGTAAATGAAGCAACTTTAGATGGAACTGGAAATCAAATGTTTCAGCTACCATACAATAGGAAATTGACAAGTTCTTCAAAGGAAAAGTGGGAGCTGAAAAACATGATGAATTTTTTACATTTTGATAATTTTGTAGGTACAACTCTTAATCATATTCTTAGTTCACTTGAGTGAATTGAGTTTAGTTCTTAGATAGTTGACACAGGAGCCTCGTGGCAACTTTAGATGGAGCTGGAAATCAAATGTTTCAGCTACCATACAATAGGAAATTGACAAGTTCTTCAAAGGAAAAGTGGGAGCTGAAAAATATGATGAATTTTTTACATTTTGATAATTTTGTAGGTATAACTCTTAATCATATTCTTAGTTCACTTGAGTGAATTGAGTTTAGTTCTTAGATAGTTGACACAGGAGCCTCAAATCACATGTGCGTGAACTTGAAATTGATGAAAAATTTGTCTTTCATCAACGATTTTGCACCCCTTCATTTATTAGATGGATCCATTAAACTTGTTCATCAAATAGGTGATGTTCAGCTAAATGAAAGATTAACCTTGACTGATTGCTTACATATTCCTTCTTTCAAATTAAATATTTTATCTGTCAATAAACTCGCCATTACAACTCATGTGAAGTTTAACTTCCAACTTATTTTCTGAATAATATAGGACCTAATGACTGATGAAATGCTTGCAGTAGGGAAAGTGACAGGATGATTGTATATTCTAAATTCCAACAACTCCTATCGTCCTGAAACCATAAAACAGTACACCTCATCTTTGTAAATACCATTAATCTTTAGCATCAACGATTGGACAACTGTCTATGATGTAATGAAACATTTGAATGGAACAAAGGATCTTTTTATTGAAAGGAGATATCTATGTAAAATCTGTCATTTGTCAAAACAAAGTAGACATCCTTTTCAAACCAATACCATTCATTCAATTGAATGTTTTAAACTTGTTTATGTTGATTTAGGGTCTTTACAAACATGCTTCAATTGATGGAAACCATTATTGTTTGGCCATTGTGGATGATTTTGGTAGAAACACATGGACCTTTTTACTAAAAGTAGATATCTATGTGAAATCTGTCATTTTGTCAAAGAAAAGTAGACATCCTTTTCAAAACAGTACCATTCATTTGATCGAACGTTTTGAACTTGTTCATGTTGATTTATAGGGTCCTTACAAACATGCTTCATTCATTGGAAAGCATTATTGTTTGACCATTGTGTATGCTTTTAGTAGAAACATATGGACCTTTTCACTGAAAGGAGATATTTATGTGAAATATGTCATTTGTCAAAGCAAAGTAAACATCCTTTTCAAACCAGTACCATTCATTCAATCAAATGTTTTGAACTTATTCATGTTGATTTATAGGGCCCTTACAAACATGCTTCAATCAATGGAAATCATTATTACTTGACCATCATGGATGATTTTAGTAGAAATACATGGACCTTTTTGCTTAAACACAAACACCAAACTGTTCAAACACTTCATACCTTCTTCAACCTTGTCAAGAACCAATTTCATACATCTGTTCAAATTATGAGAACAAACAATGGTACAAAGTTTAGTGGTATATCTTGTACATCTTTATCGTCTACTCTAGACATTATTTGTTAGAAAACATATATTGATACCCCTCAACATAATGGAGTTATAGAACAAAAACATAGACATTTGTTGCAAGTGGCAAGGTATTTGACGTTTTAATCATATGTTCCTATTTATTTTTAGGGAGAAGCCATTTTCACAGCCACCTATATCATAAATAGACTTCTTTCATAAGCTATTTACTAGAAAACTCCTTATCAAATCCTCTTTCATAAATAACTAGATTATTCCTTTCTCAAAACCTTTGTTTGTTTATGTTTTGTTTTATATACATTTCCTCACAAAGATAAATTTGAACCTAAAGCTTTCAAAGCTATCTTCATTGGTTATTTAGTTGGACAAAAGGCTTATAAGGTGTATGATTTGGAATTACAAAAGCTTGTTATTTCTAAGGATGTCATCTTTTATGAAAAATATCTTTCTATATCAAAATATTGTTGCAGATGATACTAGTATTCCTTTACCTATAATTTGCCTAGTTTTAGATGATCCAATCACCCATTTCCATCATTTCGATTATAATGATGTTTCTCAAACTAATCTTATTTTTTTTCTAAGCCAGATTCTTCCTTAAACCATACAACACCCACTAATATTGAAACTCCAAACTTAAAAACAAACAATGACACACTTCCTACCATAAAAAGTGTCAGACCAGAGCAAAAACCACCATGGATGAAAGATTTTATTTCAAATTCAGCATAATCTTCTTCACGTTTTAGATCTATTATGAGCACTTATTAATCATCTCCACACACACCACTAACATGTCCTTACTTTATTTCTTCACACTTATCTACTACATACATGTCATTTTTCGCAAATATGTCAAATAGTAAAGAACCAAGTTCATATGATTACTCTAAAACAAATAAGAATTGGTAGAGAGTGGTGGACGATGAGTTGCAAGCCTTAGAAAAAAAATCAGACATGAGAGTTAACTAATTTACCTCCTAATAAGAGGGTAATAAGCTGTAAGTGCGTATATAAGGTTAAATACAATAATGATGGCACTGTAGATAGATACAAGGCTCGATTAGTGGCAAAAGGTTTTCATCAGATAGAAGGGAAAGATTATTATGACAATTTTTCACCTGTTGCTAAAGTAGTGACAGTCAGAACATTCTTGCTATAGCAGCAGCAAAGGCATGGCATTTGCATCAATTAGATATCAATAATGCATTTTTACATGGCTATTTAGATGAAAAGATTTATTTGAAGTCCCCACCAGGCTATATAAAAGCATTTAATGGAAAAGCTTGCAGATTAAGTAAATCATTGTATGGACTTAAACAGGCATCGAGACAATGTAATCAAGAGTTTTCTCAACGTCTTCATCAGTTTGAATTTAAACAATCTACTCATGACAATTGTTCATATGTCAAAGGAACAGGTCAAACTCCCTCAGCTCTAATTATCTATGTAAAAGATATTCTTCTTATAGGTGCTTCGGAAGATGATATTTCTACTGTCAAATATTTTCTTCATCAAGGATTTAGGCTCCGCAAAATACTCCCTTGGTTTGGAGATTGCTCGACCATTTAAAGGAATGACATTAATTAGAGCAAATATATTCATGATATTTTGGAAGATGTTGGTCTAGAAAGTGCAAAGACTAAACAAATTCCTCTTCCAAAGTCATACAAATTTTATGATGAAGATGCTCTGTTACTTGCAGATTCAGCGTCATATTAAAGGTTGGTTGGTCGTTTATTATATTTGGGATTTACTCAGCTTGATATTATGCTTTCAATACAACAATTGAGCGAATATGTTCAGTCTCCTACTATTCTTCACTGGAAAGTTTCTTTACATGTTTTAAAGTATCTAAAAGGATGTTCTTCAAAAGAATGATTTTATTGTTCATCGTCATCTTTTAATATTACCCTATATTATGATGTCGATTGGGCAACTTGTCCAATTATGTGATGTTCTCTTGCAAGTTATTGTGTTTTCTCTGGTTCTTCTTGGATTTCTTGGAAAACAAAGAAACAACCTATAATATCAAAATCTTTGATAGAAGCTAAATATCGCAGCATGGGAGCAACAGTTTGTGAATTACAATGGATTACTTATCTTTTACAGGATTTTCATATTTCTACTAAATTACCTATCTATTTATATTGTAAAAATCAAGCAGGTTTATACATTATTTCTAATCCATTTTTTCGTCAGCGGGCGAAATGTTTAGAAATCGATTGTCATATTGTTTGGGACAATATAAAGCTGGTCTCATATATCGTCAGTATATTTCTTCTAAACAACAGTTAGCTGATATATTTACAAAATATTTAGATGGTTATGCGTTTCACAAATTTCTTTCCAAGTTAGTTTTGTGTGATTGGCACCAACCTCAAACTTAAGGGGTATGTTATAGATACTGAACATTGACGAAATGTTGTCGCGTATAAAGCAAAAGTTGAAATAGCTTAAACAAAGTAGTAGTGTCAGTTTTCGCAATTGACAGTTATTTTCTTCAGTTACAGAGTAGGCTTCTTTGTAATTTAATTTAATATGGAGACTAAGTATGTAATACAAATAATTGTTTCTAATTGTTGTATATAAACAAAATGATTATGAATAACAATAAAGGAGTGAGATTGGTTTTCTTTATTGCACAGCAAAATAATTACGAAACCTTTTTTGTATAGTTTCTTAATTACTTTAAATTCTATAAAATAATTAACAATACATCATAATAAAGCATGGATCATAATTTGTACCTTCTTTCGAAGCTCTTTTTTGTCATATCTCTCAAACAGTTTATAAAACCAGCTCATCTCAACCACTGTAATCACACAAGTGTTCGACCTTTAATGGTATTCATAAAACGAGTTAAAAGAATTCTATAACTGTTGTGGAGAGAGTTAGGCAAGGAGTACTAGTTCCCTTAAACTTAAGTCTATTTATAATAAGTTTAGGATGTTTTAGCAATTTAATTAAAATTAAATTCTAATTTCAATTAAACTTTAATTAGATTTATAAATAATTATACTATCATATTTAATCATAAAGTTTCTTCAAACTTTACAATCAAGTTCAACTTAATTAAAATATATTTTCTCTCTTTAATTTATTCTTTGTATGTGACCTATTAGATTCTCACATATATTGGCAATAGATATAAATTATAACCCTAAATCATATTTAGGATTAGATAAATTAAACTCCTTTAATTTATATTTAATTATCTAATTCAAAAACTTTATCTATAGATCAAGATTGATATCTAGTAATATATCATGACCACCCAAATATTTAATAATGTTAAAATGGTTTTGACTAACCTTTCTATTTTTTGAATAATTCAATTTTTTCATCATACAATATTTTGATTAGACATAGAGTGTGAAATTAATGTCTAATCTATTTTGAGTCCAATCATGTTAGTTATCCACTATTAGCTATTAATTCAATTAATGATATTTGTAAACTATCTTACAAAACATCATTTCATGTTGGCCAAGGTTTGCTGAATCAATATTAATTGAGAACAGTGAAACATTCTCCCTAATTATTTTAGGGTGTGAATCATATATTGATCACTCAACTATCTCCGTATAGTTCATGCTATATCTAATGACGACTGGCGAAGCTATCTATGACTAGAACAGGTCATAAATAGTATCAAAACATAATAATCTCTATACAAGATAACTTTGAAGACCTCAAGTCAGAGGATCATTTATACAATCATCAAAATAAGAATTTTCAGAGAAATACAAGTAATGTTCCAAATAGATTTCTCACATGGGGTCAATTTAGTGAATTTGTTCTCTAACAAGCACCCACGCATTTCTTTAAGTATCTTCATGCTTTAGTTTATGAGATTAACTAAAACATAACTTATGCTATCTTTTTATGTTATATTAATGTCCAATTTAATATAACAATAACTATGAATAATTTAAGGATAATGCATATATAAATATAATATGAATCTTATAATTATAATTTCATCATGATTCTATTTGTAATTTAATATTATCTCATGAACTTTATTATATACATCTAAATATGTATAAGATAAAGAATGTCTTTAAATTATTTTGTCACTAATCTACAACCAACCAATTAGTTGTATGACATAAACCAACACCTGCTATTATATAAACTTTAAGAAGAAAGAGTCAAAGAATAGGTGGTTGTGTTTTAAGTTAGGCATAGATAACAACTCCTATTTGCCAAAGAATCAAAGGATGTCTAGTCCTTTGTTCATAATTTTTCTTTTATAACAAGTTAAATGTAAAGCTTACTTTTGGTAGGACTTCAAACTAAGAACTCTATGATTATGAGTTTTCAAAAACTGATAATAAGATCTAATAATAAAACGCTTCAAAGTATGATGTGTTTATATAATTCATCTTTGAACTGCTAGGTTAATAACTCATAAAATTACCTTTTTTTTACTTTAAAGGATTTAAGAGTGTTGAATCCACCATTTCCACGAGTTATTAGATACGAAAATTTCCAGTTTGATTAGTGCAGTAACTTCTATCATTGACCTAGTTGACATATGATTTTATAGTGGCTATAAAGGATGCTGGTTATTATATTAGAAGAAGTTCCTTGTTAATAAAAATTTTGATTGTTTCTTTTATTTTATTTTTTAATTTGAAATTTATCTTAATGGCCAAAATTTTACAAATTGGGTTTAACTATATGAAAACTCTTAAATTTTAAGAAATGAAAATATAAATATTTAATCTATAAAGACTCATCATTAGTGAAAAATTTTCAAATTCATATATAATTTTATTGTTTTAATAAATTTAAAGCCTAAGCCACCCTTTCCCTTCAGTGTGCAAACATTCCCTCCTTTCTTTTTAACTTTTGATAATTATGTTTTATCAATGGTCTGCAAAAAAAAAATCATTTTTCTTTGAATTTATTTAACAATCAACATTGAAATACTTATATGTGAATTCTACTATATATGAAGGCCATTAATTAACTGATAGAATCAATTGCAATATGTTTGCAAATAAAAGCTATTTATTGTTCCAATTATCAAATCTCTAATCTACCATTTCTACCAGAGGATAATAATTGTTATTAGTAAGTTTGATGTATAAAGTTGAGATTCCCAAATACTTTGTGGTCAACTACCTTTCTTGGAAACCGGTAAAGTGGACTAGTCTTTGAGTTAAACATTAATTATCAACTAAATGTAGGTAAAACTCTTAATAGAATTGACTATTGACCTTAAGTAATATTTTAATTCTTTTAAAACTTCAATAATATTAACTCGAGAGGATGAAGAAATTTTAAATACCACAACAGTGGAACATTGTTATATTTAAAGCATATCTCGAATATTTTGCTAACGTTATTTCTCTTATCCAATGAATAAGATAGGTAATGCCTTATAGCACCATATTAGATCTTTTGCTAAAGGTTTTAGCATTCTTTATTCTCATATTACAGATACCACAAAACTTAAAGTTAGCTTGAGAATCAAATTTTTGCTATTTTTATAGAAGAAATCTAGTGAATGGTTGAGTGTTAACCATTGATCATATAGTTGGAGTTGAATTTCACACAAATATGTTGATATATAAACATTCAGAAGAAAATGTTAAAGAATAAAATGTCAAATAATAGGTAGTTATATTTTTAAGTCATAGGGGCATAGACATAACTCCTAAAAGACCTGAAGAATATCTGGTTCTTATTTTATAATTTTCTTTTTATAACAAGCTAAAGTATAAAGCTTACTATTTGTAAGTGGTGATTAGACCAAAGGACTTCACACTAAGAGACTCCTAGATTGTAAGCTTTAAAAAGGGATCACACTAAGAGACTCCTAGATTGTAAGCTTTAAAAAGGGACTTCACAATAAGAGACCCTAGGATTTTGAGCTTTAAAAAGATGATAGCATAATTCATTCGTAAGGAACTTTAAGGTATGGAGTGTCTATATAATCTAATTGTTCTTTGAAGTGTTAGGTTAATAATTCATAAAATTATCTTTATTACTTATAAGGAAACGAGAAAGTTCCATCGATAACTTCCACTAGTAGTTAGCGAAGATTTTAGATAAATATAAGATTCATATAGCGTACATCTAGGAGACAAAGTGGATGAGGGTAAAGTGAAAGAGATAAATAGGTTCAAACTTTAGTAGTTATGGCATTCAAGGGAATAATTAAGGAGAACGTTATAAACTATTACAACAATTACTGCACATAAGATGATGAAAGATTTCTTAAGCTTATAAATAAAAGTTTGTAAGGATGCTTCTAGTGATTTTGGAATGCCCATTATTATTCGTCAAAGAGACAAACTTAATTTAGGTATTATTCGTCAAAGAGACAAACTTAATTTAGGTAGATATTTTCACTTTTGTTACTTGTTGGAAATTAATCATCAGTTTTTTGTTTATAAGGTTATTTTTGTTATCTTACAGTTGCTTAGTAGGACCAATTCGGAAGTAATGTTCCATAATTTCAAAGATTTATAATTTGAATTTTGAGTCAGTGTATGAGTCAGCAGAGCGTGAAAGGAATCGGAGCACACTTGAATTCATTCATTACAAGAAAAATAATATATTGGAACATAAAAAATCGAATGACTTGATCTTTGTTTGATATAATTTAAAGTTTCGAGAAATGTATGTTATTATTATTATTAAGTTGAATATAATTTCTTATAATTTTTAATAATTTAAATTTATTTGTTTACTAAGATTCTTAATAAAACAAGTAATTATGTTTTAGATACTTTTTTAAAACGTAGCTAAATAATTTTAACTATGTTTTGTAAATATAGTCAAATTTTAATATATGTTTTAACAAAATATTATACCATGTTAATGATAATTATTTGTGGCATTTTAGTTTATATTATTATATATAATTTTAATATTTTTATTGTTAATTTTATTATACAAAAATATTTGATAATTTAAATCATCGTATATGAAAAGTAAAATACCATTAAAGTATATCAACAAAAAGAATATTCTTCACATATGAGATTTTAATTACAACCTTAACAATTCTATAGACAAAATAATAAATACAAAGACCAGTTCACATAGGACAATTACTCTTTAGTCTCATGAACCCATCAAGAAATAAGAAATGCTACTATTTGGATCTTGAATAATACGATTAAAAAACATTACTCTGCTTCTTCAAGAATGAAGGCTTTAGTTGGCTTTCCAAACAGATTAGTGTGCTCTTGGAAAGGAGACTTTATGAAGTGTGTTTCTCTTTAGAAATTGAGTGTCAAAAATTCATATGTTTTCATAATACATGGAAAAGTGGCCTGCAACCACAAGTTCCATCGAAAAACAAATAGCAGAGATGGACCTATGGTTACTCAAATTCAGAACTTCAAGATATGATGAAATAAAAGCATAGAATAACCTTTCTTAATTCTGTAAGTCACATTATCAAGATTATACCAAAATCAACAACTTAACATGAGAGCATACTAATCAAATATGATACCACTGCAAATCTGGCTTTTACAATAAACATGAGGTAATATTCTTTTGGATTATGTAGAAGAAACTCAAAATGTCAAGGAAGGTAATATCAGCTAATTTGGACCAACGCATATCACCCAATAAAAATCCAAACGAGTATGGATGCATCAGCCCTCACCATATTTAATCCACCATGTGGTTACAAAGAACTTTATAAGTTGATTTATATTATCATCCACATTTCAGATTACTTGATCTAACTGCAGGTGCACCATGAGATAATGATGTCACCATATGATGCATCTGGATCAGATAACTAAATAACTAATAATAGCTAAATGTTTGAAAAAATAAAACAGAAGCTAGCAATTCCTTCTCTTCTTTGTTTTAAAATTTTTGCTAGTTTTCATAAAATAAGAGTATCTTTTGTACAATACACTAGTATAGTCATAAATTAAAAGAAAACATGCTAATTGCAAGATTCCTACTTTAATAACCAATATTTCATAGTTATAATAAACAAAAAGCAAAAAGCCTCACATTAGAAAAAGAAATAATGAAAAACACACTAAAATCATGAAATTCAGGATTTTCGTTAACTGTACCAAACCCTATCAAGTATATTTAAAATAAAAGGTTATAGTGGTAGAAGTAAATATTTAGTACCAATCGCAATGCAACATTTCTTCCAAACTCACCCCCATTTTCAATGACATCATGAAGTACATCTGGAAGAACCTTCCATAATTCCCCAACAACTTCTGAACCTTTTTGGCGACTATTTTGCAGAATATCATTTGCAAGATACAGAAAAGCAAGCCTTTGCTCATGTGGAAAGCAATGGAATTGTCTATCCGATGTTTCCACAACATGTTTTGCTTTGTACATATAGAATATATGTAACTTCAGTTAAATCAAAATCCACCGATAATGAAAGAATTCCCAAATCTAGTGTAAACGCAGTAAACTGAGTAATAACTTAATCAAATACACCCTAAATTTCACAACAATTTTCACTGATCTCTCAACCTCACTAAAAGTCTAAGTTTCATAAAGAATTTTCATTAATCGCCCAATTAAAAAAAACCCTAATTTTTAGAGAAGATATCGATTCATACAAAAATTAACAACCGTGACTTCAAGAAATAAGAAATCATTCAAGAAAACAAAAGAATTAAACCTCAGAGAGAGGCTTTTCTGAAAAAAGGAAGCGAATAGGGATAATAATGGTAAAGTAGGAATATTTTAAAGGTCCAATTTCTCATCAAATTTCACATCTTCCCCAAGAAATCAAGCTTCAAAATGAACCCACAACGAAAAATGAGATAAGTTCACAGGAGAAAAACAAACAAAGAAACACTCATTCAGACAAAACTCAAGACGACACCTTTACGACTCCATTGACAACAAAGGGATCTACAAAACAAAACCCAGATGCATTAAAGAAACAAAAAAGCATGTACAAACATAAGCTCTCTACATTATGGATCGAGAGCTACCTTTCGTTTTCATGGAGGAAGAGGAAAGAAGAAAGCAGAGGATGAGACATAGGTGTAGCGTTTTCATGGAGAAAGAGGAAGGAAAGAGCAAATGAGAGATGAGTGCTTTAGGCTTTTAGAGCTTTTCATTTTAAGCGCCAGTCTCATTTTCGTTTCCTTCTTATTTGGCACATTTGACCTAAAAAAAAGTGATATTTTGGACCATTTAACGATGATTTTTAAAAATCTTCGCTAAAGGGTCCACTTTTAACAACGATTTCAAAATTTGTCACAAAATGTTGACTTTTAGAGACAATTTTTAAAAATTGTCACCAAATGGTCCTCATTTGATGACGATTATTAAAATCATCACCAAAAGTTTACTTTTTGTTACGATTTTTAAAATCAAGCTTTTAGCAATGATTTTATAAACGTAGCGAAAAAAACGTAGCAAATTGTCTACCATGTTGTAGTGATTAGCGACGATTTTTAAAATCATAGCCAAAAGATTAATTTTTAGTGACTATTTTTTTAAAATCATAGCTAAATGTCAATATTTGGTGATGATTTTCAAAATCGTCACAAAAAGTAAACCTTTTAGCGACTATTTTCCAAAATGTCGCTAAAAGTTATTGTTTTGGTGACAATTTTAAAAATAGTTACCAAATATCAAGCTTTAGCTACGATTTTAAAATTATAACAAGAAAAAATGTAGCATTTTTCCTACTTTGTTGTAGTGACGAACTCTTGTTCTGATACTTATGGAGTTGTATAACTTTATTATTCTTTCTATTTAATATTTTGATGTAATTATACTGTATTATATGATGAAATTGCAACATTTTAAATATTTTATATTATCCTTTGTTTTATATTTATATGATGATTAAACGTTCTTTTTTATATCAATTGTGGTCATTATTTATATATGAAATATATGAAAAGTGATATTAATAAAAATAAATAGATTATTATTATTTCAAGATTTTATTATTATGATTTTAGAGAAATGATTGTGTAATATATTAAGGAATTAATTTGTAATTTTAAAAACTATTTTATAATTTTAAAAATTATCCGAAATATTATCTATATTGATCGGTATTAGTATAGTACCATACTAAAATTAAATATAGTACCAACACTAATACAATATTCATAATATTGGATTAGACATTGTTATTGAATAATAGCTCAACTCCATAAATTTGATTTGACCTTGATACATGACATAGATATATACCAAAAACATAAAATCATCAAAAAAAGAAAGACAAGTACGTCGACGTAGTCGATCATAAAATGAGAGAAAATGCACAAGTTTGCCATTTTTTCAAAAAGCAACAATCATATACTGCTCCTTCTTTCAAATGATTTTCTAACAAAATATATCCTTTTATTCATCTTTATTCTCATTGGCAACACTTCTCAAATGTGATTTCTGGCCTATGGTAGGGGGCTAGAACCGATTAGAGGTCTTTAGAGTCTTTATTAATGTTTTTAAAATTCGATTGGAACCAATGGATAGCTATAACGCTCTGGAACTACGAGAGGAGATTCAACCTATTTTGCTAACGATGGACAAATAGCCAAAAGGTTCGAATACATGATAGGGAATAGAACCCTACCTCCATGCACCAATAACTCAATTACAGTGCAGCAGTGACAGGACAATATTCAGCATATGATGAGGACGAAATAGCTTGGCCAAAAGAGACACTGATAGAGGTTGAAGAAGGTGATATTACCATGGTAAAAGGAGTTTTTGGGAATGCGATCGAGCTTTTTGCTACGTTTAAAAATCATTTAGATAAAACCTAGGAGAGAGTTGTTGTAGTAAAATTGCTTGGGAGGCGTATTGGATATCGAACAAACTAAAAATCATGTGGAACCTATCTGGACCATTGAAGGTGATAGATCTTGACAACGATTTTTTTCTGGTTAACTTAGTTGAAACCGAGGATTACTTGATAACCCTTACCAAAGGACCATGGATAATATTAGGGCACACGCTTGCAGTTCAAATATGGCACCCAAAGTTCTGACCGTCTCAAGAAAAAGTCACGAGAGTTGTGATGTGGGTAAGATTTTTTGAACTTTCAGTGTCTTGGTATCACCCAGCTATCCTCCAAGCATTGGATATCCTAGTCGGACACACCTTGAAAATTGATGAGCATACTTAACAAACATTTGCAAGAATGGTAGTGGACGTCGACTTGACGAAACCAATAGTATCAAGAGTAGAACTCGATGGAGAAGAGATAAAGGTGACGTATGAAGGGCTACCTCAGATTTGTTTCTCATTCGGGAGAGTAGGACATGAAGCAAGGACTTGCCCGACTAAAGGACAGGCCCCCTACGAAACAACTGCAGCGGAAGGAGACCGATAAACCCACATTTTAGGAGACCACCATACTACACCGACAACTAGGGAGGATGCTCACACTGCATATGGACCATGGGTCCAGATGCAACGAAGGGCCAGACGGACTACCCCACAGATGAAGCAACAAGGACGAGACTCTACCACCGAGACAAGGCACGTATGACAACACAGGTCACGATTTACTAAACTTTCGGATAGTGAGATCCCAGAAGTTAATCATGGAAGATCTTGTGAAACTAACAAAAACAAGACAGATGCACCAGAACACCCGGAAAGGGTAGGATTGTTCGCACATGGGAGAAAGGAGTAGAATCGAATAAACCAAAAGACTAATCCAAACACGACTAAGGTCAGTTCAGTGAGCAAGGGAAAGGCAGTGCAGACAGATTCCCACGGACTCTACATGCAAAGCATAAAGGAGTAACCTGACATAGGCGGACGTAATAATGAAACCATACATGCAAAACAATATTTGACACAAGGAGCGAGTAACCACAGGGCTCTATATATTTCCGCTCAGAAGTACATTGCATACCAAAATAACTATTTCCAATTACCTGCAGAGGATGAGATGGAATATGAGAACACTGAAGAGGAGATGGAGGAAACTAGAGGGAATCCTTCTCCCAAACATCAAATGAGTTTTACAACTCCACAACCAAAACCATCCGATCCTGTTACAAATATTGGAGGTGAGGGAGATATGGAGATGGTAAATGAATCGCAGCAGGAGTCCCAATAAAAGAACACAAGGATGGACACAAAAGGTGTTATCGACACTAAAATCAGGACCAAACACGCCTAAAAATGGTGGTTTCCTTTAGTGTTTAGCATATTATGTCAATTATCATCTAGAACAGCCAAGGAGCCAGAGGGAAGACGCTTAAGCATATGCTGTTAAACTTCGTTCGAATTCATAAACCTTTCATAGTGGTCCTAGTTGAAACCAAAATTAGTGGAAGCTGAGCATATCAAGTCATTCGTAGCTTGGGTTTTAAGCATTCCTTCAGAGTAGAAGTTGTTGGGTATTCTAGGGGTATCTGGATATTATAGAGGGAGTACTTAGAGATTAAAATACTGGTAGGAAACCGTCAATTTGTTCATACTTCTATTTGTAAGGACAGCTCTACATTTGTATTTACTGCAATTTATGCCAGTCCACAGAACCAATATAAAAAATACTTATGGCGGAGTCTGATGAAAATCAAACAGATCACTTCTGGAGCTTAGATACTTAGAGGAGATTTCAATGCTAAACTTGAAGCAGGACATAAGCGTGGAGGGTCTAGCATGAGGCATGTTGTAAACAAAAGTTTTCAATAGTGTATTCAAAACTGTCAGCTCTAAGACGTTGGCTTTTCGGGATCCAGGTTCACTTGGCGAAGTGGCAACTTAGCAACCCGTCTAGACAGAGCATTTTGTTCTAACGAATGGCAAGAAGTTTTTTATACTACCATAGTACACCATCTCCCTTTCATTAAATTAGACCACCAGCCTATCTTGATTAAAATCGAGCATAAGGATCCTTCTAACCCAATACCTCGACCTTTTCAGTTCCAGTTAGCCTGGCTTGCAAACGAATCATTTGATCCTCTTACGCAAAATAACTGGTAATTGAACCTAATGACTTTTGTGGATCTCTCTGATGTTTTGCAGGGGCGTTGTAGAGATGGAATAAAGAGGAATTTGGTAACATCTTTCAGAGAAAAAAAAAAGCTATTGTCACGTCTAGCAGGAATCTATCGCACACTAGAAGTACAACAATCGGACTCTCTAGTGCAGTTGGAGGCTTTCTTTAGACAAGAACTAGAACAAGTGCTATGTGAAGAAGAACTGCTCTGGCACCAACAATCCCGAGCTAAATGGTTATCTCACGGAGATAGGAATACGAAGTTTTATCATGTAATGACTAAGACTCAAATGAGATAAACAACCATCACTGTTCTGAGAGCTGAGAGTGGAAGTTTTATCTCTGATCCTATAGCACTATGGCAATTGGCTAAGAATTATTTTCAGCAACTATATACATGCGAAGAGAGTAAATTATCAAATATTCCAATCATGGGGAATTTTCCAGCACTAAATCACCATGTAAAAGTAGATCTGGGGGGCCCGCTCAAGGAGGAAGAGGTAAAAATAGCCATGTTCAGAATAGATGCCAATAAAGCACCTGGATTCGACGATTTTCATGCATTATTTTTCCAAAAAAAATGGGACATCGTCAGCCACTCAATAGTGGAATTTATCCATAATGTGTTCCGACTTGAAGCTTAGGAAGAGGAGTTAAATAGAACAATTCTAGTGTTAATACCAAAAATTTCTTCGCCTACATCCATCACACAATTCCGACTAATAAGTCTCTACTCGATAATATATAAAGCAATTGCAAAGGTAGTGGTTCACCGATTACAACCGTATTTACCCGAACTAGTGGCGCCCATCCAGTGTAGCTTTGTCCCAAATAGACTGATCAATGACAACATCATCATAGTGTAAGAAGTTATAGAAAGAAGAAAGGAAAATCAGGCTATCTCACCATAAAATTCGACCTTGAAAATGCTTATGACTGTCTGAATCGGGAATTCATTAAGGAAACACTGATGAATGTGGGTTTACCAGAGGAACTTATTAGTCTCATCATGAAATGTATTACCACAATTCCTATGCAAGTAAGTTGGGGAGGCGAGCTATCGGAGGTTTTTTTCCCTACTCGGGGAATCTGATAGGGGGATCCATTATCTTCGTATATATTTGTCCTTTATCTCGAGAGGTTGGGACATATGATTACTCAAGCAGTCAACGAAGGTAAATAGAACCTGATACAACTAAGTCGCTGAGGTCCTACATTATCACGTCTCTTTTTCGCAGACGACCTAATCTTATTCACGAAAATACATGATCAGGTGATGGTTATTCAACATATTTTAGATCTCTTTTGTTCAGCTTCTGGCCAAAAGGTGACTAAATAAAAGACGAAGTGTTTTTATTCTAAGAACATTTCTCGCAATTTGGTTCATGAGATCAGTTGAAAATTGGGCTTCCAATATACTCAAAATTTAGGCAAATACCTTGGTGTGCCGATTATCCACGAGCGTATCTCAAAAAGGTCTTACCAGTATATTCTTGATAATGTGCAGAAGAGATTCAACGGTTGGCGTGGAAAATTTCTCTCTCTCACGGGTAGGATCACCTTAATCCAGTCGGTACTATTAGCTTTACCCATATACACGATGCAAACTGTGTGGCTCCCTCGTCAATTATATAATGATCTTGAAAGAATTATTCGCTTATTCCTATGGGGATCAACTGCGGAGCAAACCAAAACAAGTTTGGTCAAATGGGAATCAATGTGTCAGCCAAAAGAGTCTGAAGGGTTGGGGATCAGAAAAATCAGAGAGAATATTGACGTGTTATTGGCTAAACTCGGATGGTCTCTTATCAATATACCAGACGCGCTATGGGTAAGGGTATTAAGTGCCAAATACAAATTCGACAGAACCAACTTACCTTCTTCCATCTCATCCGCTGGAGGTTCCATAGCATGGCGAGGAATAGCTTCGGTATGGGCACACATGATCCGAGGTATAAAATGGGTGGTGGACAATGGTGTAACAACGAAATTCTGGCATAATGCTTGGGTGCATGATCTTGGACCATTTAGAGAACGAGCTATACAACATATTCCAAGTCACTTGCTAAATCTACCAGTAAATTCATTTATGGATGACACTGGAGGTTGGTGATAGAACCTATTTCAAGCTATAATACCTACCTTAGTTTGCATGGCAATTGCAGGCATTCTTCCCCCATGCAATCATTTTGTCCCGGATCGGTTTATTTGGGGAGCATCCAAGAATGGTCTATTTTCCACTACGTCTGCATATAAATTGATAGATAGGCAAGACAACAGCAGTAGAAACGGGTACTGGGACAAGATATGGAAATGGAAAGGACCACAAAGGATCAAAGCTTTTCTTTGGCTCCTTGCTCGTGGCAAACTCTTCACTAATCAACAATGATACCTCAGACATCATTCCAAGGACCTCTACTGCTAGTGCTGTGGCGAAACCGAATCTATATTGCATGTCATTAGGGAAGGGTGTAGCGCTCGCAAATTTTGGAGAGGCTTCTCCAACTTAGTCATTTCCGAAGATTTTTTTTCTGGGAGGAAAAATGTCGATGGTTGTTAGGTAATTTGAAACAACATATGAAGATAGAAGGATTCGACTGGGCGATAGTTTTTGGAAAGGCATGCTGGTTCCTATGGTTTTGGAGAAACAAAACTATTTTTGACCCTAATTTTTCATGGCCAGTAAACCCTCATGAGATAGTTTTCGAGTACGTACGCTCAATCTTCCACGATAAGGAATTGATGGGAAGAGCCCTATTGCACCCAAGGATGTGAGTGGAGACTTTTATTGGCCGGAGAAACCCTCCGCAAGACTGGATACGTCCCAATACAGATGGTGCTTATAAAGCCTCTTCCTCGCGGGTTTTAGTAGAAGGGATACTTCGGGACAGTACCGGAACATGGCTAAGGGGTTTTGCTCATAATATAGGTTTTTGTATAGCCATTTGGACTGAGCTCTGGGGGGTATTTTTAGGTCTGCAATTTGCATGGACCTTTGAATATCGGAGAGTGGAGTTAGAAGTGGATTTATTTTTAGTTATTAACATCTTGTCATCCTCCGATAAACCACACGTAGCATACAACTCTCTACTCTTGGGCATTCAATATTTACTAAACTGTGAGTGGATCATGAAAGCTAGGCATGTTTACTGCGAGACCAATAGAGCTGTGGATTGACTAGCTAACTATGCAAATTCTCTTGAACTTGGCATTCATTGGTATCAAAACTCACCTATGGGTTGTTTTACTATTCTTCTAGAGGATGTCATCGGGGTGTCCTTTCCTCGCCTAGCTACTTAAAGATCAATGTACTTATCCTTTTGATCAAAAAAAATTTCGATTGGATATTAAAATGGTAAAATAAGAAATTTAAAATTTAAATTAACCGTCATAAAATTGATTAAAGATTGAATAAAATTAAAAAATTTGAAAATTGATTGAAAACGAATATTTTTACTGGTCGAAAAATGTAAATTTTATTTAAAAAAGATATTGTAAATAAAAATTTATCGATTTATTTTATTTGAAAAACTAATTAGTTTATAAAAAATTTAATTAATGAATGAATTGATCGATCTTTTATAAAAAAAATATTAAACTAAATTAAACTGAAAAGTTAAAAACTGAATTAAAAGTTATCTTATTTAATATTTTTATTGTTAAACCGATCAATTTTAAAAACATTGGTCTTTTTAAATTAGGATAACAAGTTTTGGTGTTTCCTAATTTGTAATTACTTCTAACTAAATTACAATCAGTTTATCATTAATTACGTTGTTATCTTTAATGCTTAAATTTTCTTTGCCATATATGGACCATCCTGTCCATCCATGTCTTATATTTTTGGTAATATATATGCGATACATTCAAAACTAAAGCTATGTTGAAGTTTGAACTATATTGCTGTTCTTTTGCATTAAAGTTTGAATTGTGGTATTGACATACAAAAATCTTCTAACTTGTATGAATTGGATAAATTACCATTTGATTGTGGGCACAATAGAGTTGTGAATTGTCACAAGTGTTGTTATTTACTTGGAGTCGTATATATTCGTCAGAAAATTTCTGATAACCTTTACTTCTTCCTAAACCTAAGAAAACAATTAAATTTTAAACTAAAACTTTAACAGTTCGAAAGAGGGATTCCAACTACTAAACTACTCTCTGAACAACAATACCAACATACATATATATATATACTGTTCCCATCCTTTATTTACCAGTGGTTTTTGGTTATAAAGGTGTCAGTTATGTACTCTATATGCACAAGCATATCACGGAATATGTGTGCTAGAGAGTTAGGTAGTGGAGGCCACTAGTATCCTTTGATATTTATATGTGGCTTCTCTTCATTTACCATCTTCTTATATATGTATTCGGTTGCACTACAGGGCATTGAAAGATACAGATATGGATATGCAAGAGAAGAATGGGAATGCTACCGAAAATGTTCTAAAGGAACATGAGCGAAAGCTTGACGCTGGAGCTATTTTTGTGCTCCAATCCAAAGGTACTTACCCTACGTAAACCGACCAATGTCTTTATAGCCTCAAAGTGAAACAGCATGCATACATTGTTCGTGCAGGTACAGTTATCGACTGATTGTTTTCTTCTTCAATTGTGCCTCCCTAAAATCTCTATCTCATTTTTCTTCTTGAGTTCCTGTTTTCTTCTTCAATTGTGCCTCCCTAAAATCTCTATCTCATTTTTCTTCATGAGTTCCTCTTTATTATACGATCCCGCTGGCTGAAAACTCGAACAACCTGCTTTCTGATATGGAAACTCATTTGGTGTAATAATCTTTTTGCATTGTTTTAGTGGTTATAGTTCTATGAAATTGGATACGACATTGGTAAAAAAAATGTAGACCATATTACTCAACTAGTGGACTCTGTTCCCCAAGGATGAAACGTGCCAGATTGGTTGGTAAGGAGTAGCTCATTAACACCTAAAATAAGAAGAGCGGGCATTACATATATATGATTTTGGTGAAAGCTTAGGTAATGCATATATATATAACACCAAAACTACGTTAGTTTAACGACCCAAATTACGAGGGCTGCCATGTAGTGGGGCAGCTCTACTCCAAGCAATATGCTTGATTCTTGCTAGAGGGATACCACTGAGCCATATATGGTCTCTTCCAATGAAGACAGGTCATTCTAGGTCATACTTTAAATATTATTATGCGACAACCAATTAAAAGGTGAAATGCTAGCCTTAGTTTGGATATAATTTATTGATAAAAGTTTTTTCGTTATATTTCCTTGTCAAATGGTGTCAATAGTCAATGTTGAAAAATTAGGGGGCATGCAAAGCAAAAAGATAAAAGATGACAATTTACTTGCATGTTATTTTATATGTGTATGTACATGTGCATGAGATGAAGAACAGTATACGTTAAATGTACATAGGATCATGGGTGCACGGTGGATACCACCTAACAACATCGATCGTTGGCCCAGCTCTTATGAGTCTACCATACGCTTTCAAATTCCTTGGATGGGTCGCCGGTATTTGTTTTCTGGTCATCGGAGCTCTGGTCACTTTCTATTCTTACAACTTGTTGTCTATGCTTCTTGAACATCATGCTCAATTGGGTCGTCGCCAGCTTCGCTTTAGAGACCTGGCTAATCAAATATTGGGTACTTACCACTTTATGATTCTCGATCAGTTATCATTTAGATTCAGTACCTAAATACTAAATTATTATAATAATCATGGAGAAAAAAAAACAGCAAAGGACCTATAATGTGAGGCATATTAATGGAGATCATTTCTTGCATTATGATCTAAATTTTATAGGAGATGGGTACAAAACTAATTAAGAGAACAACTTTATGCATGGTTATATCCACTTTTAAAGACAAAATCGAACATAACTATACGAGGTGAGAATAAAATCTTTTATTCAATTTATCCAAAAGGTTTTATTCAAATAGCATCATTCGATACTCTCTTTTATATATATATATATATATATATTGCACCCGTAAGCTCAGACATATTCAGCATTTTACATGAAAATCTGCTTGTGTGGTAGGGCCAAGAATGGGAAGGTTTCTTGTTGGTCCAATACAGTTCATGGTCTGTTATGGTGCTGTTATTTCTTGCACTCTTCTTGGAGGGCAATGCATGAAGGTCAGACTTCACTCTACCAAACATTTTCGTTCATGGCATGTACATTTTGATTCAAGAACATAAACAAATGCAAGATCTTAACCTTCTGCGTTGTCTGGTCATCAGACAGTCTACATTCTTTCAAGGCCAAGTGGAAGCATAAAGCTTTATGAGTTTGTGATCATATTTGGGTGTCTGATGTTGATACTGGCTCAAATTCCATCGTTTCACTCCCTCAGGCACATCAACTTCATATCTTTGCTTCTTTGCTTGGCTTATAGTGCCTGTGCTACCGCCGGTTCCATTGTTATTGGTAATCTAGTAAAGCATGCTTAACATGAACCGCGACTAAATTTATTGATTAGGTAAGTTTATTTCAGGAACGGCTTGGATTCTGTTGCAGGACATTCATCCAAGGAGCCAAAGGACTACTCTGTAACCGGAAACACTCAAGATCGTGTTTTTGGTATCTTTAATGCGACTGCCATAATTGCAACAGCATATGGCAATGGGATTATCCCAGAAATTCAGGTCTGATTTGATCCACTAACCTTTGATTATTGGCCTCGACCTTAATTTTGTTGCTACAGATTATATGAAAAAGATAAAGTTTTATAGATTGGCATATTTTGCTTACAGGCAACTGTAGCACCGCCGGTGAAAGGGAAGATGTTCAGAGGACTTTGTATGTGCTATATCGTACTTGCGATAACGTTTTTAAGCGTTGCCATATCTGGCTACTGGGCATTCGGCAACATAAGTGAAGGCCTTATCCTCAGCAACTTTGTAAAAGATGGGGTAATCTTGGTACCTAAATGGATTATCTTGTTGCCCAACATCTTCACTATTTTACAACTCTTAACAATTGCTGCGGTAAGAACATCTCCTTTTTTCTGGCTGATGCATTAACAATAACATGATGTGCACAGAGCAAAGTAAATGGTTTCCTGCCCACAGATTTACTTGCAGCCTACAAATGTTGTGTTGGAGCAAGGTTTTGGGGACCCAACAAGTCCACAGTTCTCTGCTCGTAATGTTATTCCAAGGGTTCTCACAAGGTCGTTGTCCGTTGTTATATCAACTACAATAGCAGCAATGTTTCCATTCTTCGGCGACATCAATTCGTTGATTGGCGCATTTGGCTTCGTGCCTCTAGACATTATACTTCCAGTTGTTTTTTACAACTTGACGTTCAAGAAATCAAAGAGCAGCCTGATTTTCTGGTTGAATGTCATTATAGCCATCACTTTCACAGCAGTAGGGGTACTAGCGGCAATTGCAGCAGTTAGGCAAATCAGTCTCGATGCCCAAACCTATCAATTGTTCGCCAATGTTTGATCGTCTTATAAGGAATTGGACTGTTATTACTGGAAGCTATTCTATAGATTCATGAATGGTAGTGTCTTTGGATATATATTTATACCACATATAAACAAAACCCTCTAAATAAACTCGTATCGATGCTGACTATGATAAACCTTTTTTAGGAAAGTAACAAAAATGATAGGTTTATAAGATCCAAAAGCACATCTTTTTGCTGCATTGCATTTCATCATCAGAATGACAAGGATGGTTCACAGTGAACTGTTTTCTCCCTTCTACTTGCTGACATCTCCACAAAACATCACCAACCCAAGCTTATGAAATTCTTCTATTTTTCAATTTACCAAGCTCTACCAAGAATATGACACTTCATATAACATCTCCAATTACGTCGGCATTGTCAAGCATGTGTAATAGGAACACTGGAAAACAGAAATTGTGATCTAGTAGCATTTTCATGACAAGGCATGTGAGCACCAATATCTGGAGACATTCTTTGACATAAAATGGGCTGCGAGGACTGCAACGCATTTTGGCTAACCTCATTTTGATAATCCGGACTGAGATTTTGGTTTATAGCGGCTGCATTAGCTGCTTCTCCATTCAATGGTTCTGAAAGTACAGAAGTTGGTGTGGTGCAACTCTCTTCAAGTTTTGTTTTTGTAACAGTTCGTGTGGGAAATTTTGCTGTGGTAGGTAAACTAGCTGTAGAAGACTCATTTGACTGCCTCATTTTCAGCTCCCTACTAATGTTCTGCTTAAAACTGGCGACAATGAGCTGATGAATCAGAGAGAAACCAGACGTGAGTCAAGCCGCAAGCATAAGCTAGCTGATAGACTGATACTTCATATTGGATATTAATATATATATATATATATACATATGGACACATCTTTTGGTCATTTCAAGGATTCAGAACACAATTCATGTAATGGAAAGAGTTAAATCCTGTGAAAGTTAAGGAAGCCTGAATGTTTTCGGCTGTTATTTGTATATACATAAATGGAGAATATACCTGAATTGGGCCACCAGCCACTAAACAGGCCGCAACAGAGCCACCAAAAACCCGACCATCAGAGCTAGCCAGTGAGACACTTAACATGCTAATTTTGGACTTTGAACCACTCAATTCACTAAATGTAAAAGTTCCGGACAGAGACAGAATCTCAAAACGTCCCTGAAACGATGGAAAGAGTGAAAGGGTTCGATCATCATCACCAATTAGGCTAGGCTGACATAGAAACAACGTACAGGGGAACCACAAACTATAGTTTAAACCACTTTTTGTTGCCTACAAAATATTTGCAAGCAATGCCTTCAAGATATCCTGTCAGATTGCCCTAAACAGAACAAAAGGAAAAGTTTAAATCAGAATGCGTCACACCTCACATCTTAAAATTCCACCTGAAGATTCAGGTTGCCGTAAGATAACGGATGAGATGGCACCAGTAGCAGACAGAACACAGATTGCTCGACGACCCAATTGAGAAAAGGTCCTTAAATTTTGGAAAACGTCCTGCAACAAAATCAAGATGAAAAGTTAAATTGCAAGAAGAAAGTATTAAGGAATGCATGATATGCCAAACCAGAGCAAAAGCAATGAATGATCAAATGTCTGCATACTTCAGTATTATTCTATCTCGACTATATCATTCATACCTCTCCTGTATCTACAGTTAATACATGAGGAATGAAGTTTCCTCCAGCTGTTTCCACTGCAGCACCACCTTCAGAAAAGAAATGTTTCACATCGTAAGAATCTGACAGTTAAGATTGTTCATCATAATGAATATGTCTTATAAACAGTAACATTTAGCTAATTGAAGTGGTTTAACACTTTTCCAGTGACAAATAAAACAGTAGTTTAATTTAGTGTCCTTTTTTAGTTACTTAATTCAAAGAATTAGCGTACATCCTCCCAACACTATCAATTGCAAATACAAAACCAGTTACCCACATCAATTCCTCTTACAAATAATCAATCAACAACAACATAAGACGTATATGTTTAACTTTTTACAGATAGTAATAAATGTGTTATATGTAGACATAAATTTGGGCGTTAACTCAAAACTCACCGAGAGCAGCCAAGAGCTGCAGTTTACCGGAACCACGAGGCCTTCCTCTGCCACGTTTCATCCCTGGCACGGTTGTAGGTGAGGAAAAGGCCGGAGAAGGAAGCGACCCCATGCAGACTCTTTTGCTTCCATCGCCGCCTGTGTTGTCACTGTACTTTCTTGGCCTCCCTCTCTTTCTTTTCACCACCGTTTCATTATTAACATCAACGAAAGATGATGATCCTATTTTTGACTCTCCTCCGCCACCGCCACCGCCTACTTCAGCCACCACAATGCTCGTCTCTCCGCCCTGCACCTGCATCACGTGAGACGGAGTGGCTGAGGCTGAGACAGGGTTTCCCTCTTCCATGCTATTCCCTCAAAACTGTCCCCTATAAAATCAAAGTTAACACACTTCAGCGGCAAACGCAAGTATATACATATACCTACGTGCCTGTCGGTGTGTCCAGTCCACAGAGGCACAAGGAGAGAAGAGGTTGGTAGGACTTGGAGGGTTTCGCGACCGTGAGTGTGAACAAGCGTAGGAGTGCCCAGATCTTAGGGTGGTCTTAGTTTCCTCCCGTCTTAGTCTTACAAGTATTATCAATTATGCGGAGCCGAAGCGTTTATTTTATACATTTGTCCTTGCGTTTTCCAGAAAAGCCCCTTCCGAACACGTGGTTGTAACGGTTTTATAGTCAATTAACCGGAAGGACTTTCTTCATTGCTTAATTTACAGTTACGTCTTATTTATTTATTTATTTATATTTATGGACTATATTTCCATATGTGTTTTGTTTAAAAATTGTATTATTTGGTAAATATCTTATTAATAAATTGACAGGTTTTTACCAAAACAGTAACAAAAGCTTTATAGGGCCAAGAATGTTATATACTGTACAATCTTAATAAATTGAATGTAGACTGTGTCGTTGCTAGCATAAGATCGTACGTGTAAATTGATTTAATTAGAACCATAGTACTAAAGGAATGACATTAAATTTCATACTTGATTGATTCTAGTGTTCCCATTTAGTTCTATTGACATACTGTTTCAATAAATTACTCTGATTACAAAATCAGCTTCATACTGTTTCAATAAATTACTCTGATTACAAAATCAGCTTACATAAAAGGAGCAAAAACAGATCATTTATATTAAAGGGCATACAGATTTCACCAATCAGAAAGTGTTTAGGATCTATTGACAGAAAACAATAGAATAGATAAATTTTCAGCCTTCCTACATAAAACTTGTTCTGGATGAACGATTTGGGTTTAGACGCTTAGGGATCAACTATAACAAAAAGGGGTTGTGACAGAATTAACCATTTAATCATAAGAGGACGGGATTTCGCATTCCACTAAGCTCAATCCAACTGGTGATTTCAGTCTCCTGGCCAAGTCTCCCAACATGGAGCTGAATCACTCAAAACTTACATTGGATTGGTAGGAACGAAAATGATACCAGCACTCAATTTGTTATAGCAAAATTGTTACAGAGCCTATTTCAATCGCAACTCAGATTTCAATTGAGGCTATACTCAAATGGCTTTGCCTGGTAAATCTTAACTGCTAAAAGTTGTTACAGTGAAAAGTTTAAACTTTAATAGAAAGTCATTAGTACCATCTTCGATAAAGACATACAAATCGACTCACCCATCTTTATAGCTCAAAGATCGTTTGAGACAAAACGAACTTTAAGTTCTCCTAGTCAACAAAAGACAATTCATAATATATTCATTCTTGTATTTCCCAATAGTTACATGACACTTCTCCGTGTCTTAAGTTTCAACACATAAGCGTACCCCTCCCTCGGTTACGAACTCACAATTACAAGATCAGAGTTAAATAATGCCACCTTTTTTTAAAAAACAGGGTTAAGACTGCTCGAAAACCTATATATTTGGGGAAACTGCTTTTTGCATGGACTAGTATATGTACACCAGCAGCTTCTGCTCAGGAATCCGGTTTGTTAGATCTCCCTGATTTTGCTGAGCTGTAGAGTGCTTTAGAGTGTAATTCATTTTTCCGGTCATTAGCCCAATTGTTGTTCCACCAGCACAAACACCCCAAGCAACCATGCACCAAGACCATATCCAAAATTGTGGCCAGCAGTTTACTGCCAAAAGGGACCATAGCATACTATCCGTAAACTAAGTTACCCTTTTCCTTTCCCTCTTCGAAGTATTGTGCCAAGCCAACTGGTAAACTCCCCTCATAAACGACCTCAAGTTCTCACTAACGTCTTGTTGTCCAGTGACCAAACCTTCCAACGCAAGTGGTCTACGTAAAGAGCATTTTCAGCTCTTCAATTCGAGCACTTCGAACTTCTTGATCAGTCAAGGCACCAGAGATCATCCGCTGCTTCCGTGCTTGAACTGCTTCCATTCTTTCCTCAACTGTCCCCTGCCATTTAGTTAAATCCTTAAGTGTACAAAGTTAAATTACATAAACAAGGATAACATATAAGAATCTGCATGCAAGTTAAAGCAGCAGAAATGTCTATAACTTGAGAAGAAACCCTCTCTTATTCCTATTAATAATGTAAAATAGTGAGATTTTGCTCTCTTGGTAGAAATAGAAGTACTGAATTAAGTTAGCTGATCAATGGTCATAAAAAAAATCAATAAGTTGAAGTTGCTTGAATTCCAAGTTCAGTGGAGAAAACAGACCTTGACAATGAATCGCTTGATTGTCACTGGTTTGGTTTGTCCAATGCGATGTATTCGCATGACAGCTTGTTCCTCCACGGCTGGATTCCACCATGGGTCCTAAGAAAAATGCTTGACATCAGTATAATAGTCAAAGTAACCACGTTACAAACTCCCAAGCAATGAACTCTAGAAAAAGGAAAGGAGACACTCAATGTGCTATTAACTTTGAGAACAACCTAGAAAGTAAATCCTGAATTACATCCACACAAAAAAAAAAAAAACTTATATCCTCCCAGAAATCTTCCTTCAACCTCTAAACAACAAACAATTTTGCCTCCTTAAGGCCATAATGTGATCCAAGGTATAGGAGCTCAAAATAAAGTTATGAACAGATACAAAAGACGAGTCACAAGAGAAAAGTTTGTCCAAAAGAATGACCAGATTACATGTTAAAGATGATAACTTTATATTGAACACACCATGATAAAGGCATTGGATGCTGCTGTTAGATTTATCCCAACCCCTCCAGCCTTCAACGACATCAGCAAAACCTAAAGTGGATTTAAATCAATAATATTCTCAGACCAAAGGTGTTATATGAAAAGATGGCTTCATACTGATCATCAAGAAGGTTAAAAAAAATATAAGAGTAACAGACCATAACACTATTATCTTCTGAAAATTGTTTTATTACTCGTTCACGCTGCTGTTGGTTTAATGTCCCATCAAGGCGAAGAAATGAAATGTTTGTCCTGGCCAAAATGGAAATTTTGTTATTTCAGGAAGAGAACAACCTAAAGCTCTGCTTCAAAAGAAATCTTGAACATCAGAAGATGATATCAACCACAATGAGGAAACATGTGAAAGATCAGATATCAACCACAGCCTGCATAAAGCTAATACCCATATCAACTTGTACAGAACAGGCATATAGAACTCGTGATTATTAAGTTCTGCAATACTATGAAACAATGTCAATATGCTTCACATCTCTACGTCCACAAGAAGAAAATAATTCAAAGTAGCAGAAAGAACGACTACAAGAAGCTCATCCAACAAAACACATACCTCTACAAAATTTTAAGCAATTGCAAAATTGTTACCTAGAAAGAGGGATTTGTAAGAGGTCCAGAAAGGCCGTCCACTGACTGAAAACAATGCTCTTAGAGCCTGAAGAACAAAGAGTTTCAAGTTCTTTCAATAGAACTACTATTTTGGCTGATTCAACCCAGTTTTTCTTAACATCAATCCTGAATCTACTGCCAGTTGGTGCCGTAATAAGCTCTTGTTTACTAACCATTTTCCTGCAACAGAAGAATAGCTGAATATGGATAAGTGAATTCTGTTCCCAGTTCTTGTATCAGAAACCATCAGTTAGAAAGAGCTTATTGTATAGTCCAGAATGATATTGAGCAAAAATCATGGAATCAACTGAAAGTGTTCTGTTGCAAGAGCTTCAAACAGTGCATTCTTCAGCCTATAATAGTAATTTGCAGTCAATGGATTGATTCCAAGATCTCATACAAAAGCTTTTTCGAGCTTGAATTCTTAACTTCCTTAAATATAAATTTTCAAGCAAAGAGGTGAGGGCTTCAAAAAATGCATTCCATTGATTTAGAACAAATCTCTCAAAACTTGAACAACTTTTTCAAGAGATCCATAACTTCAAATATACAACCTTTTTTTTTATCAAGATCATTCTGGAATCTTATGTCAGTTCTAGCTGCTATAAGCTCTTTACCTAATGCACTTCTTATAAAAAGTAAAATATAGAAAGCATAAATTGCAAAACAATTTAAGGAGAACAATCTGTATTCCAATGGAAAAATAAAGGATAATTCTTAAATATACCTACAAACAGGACATAAACCAGATGCAGGACTTTTCCAACTTGCCAACAGACACTCTCGACATATGCGGTGAGCGCAGGGTGTCAATATTGCATCCTCAAAAGCTTCAAGACATATAGGACACTCTCCCTGTTCCCCTTTGCGCAGCTCTTCCACAACTTCTTGAACATATGCCAGTGAAGGCAAACAGTTGGCTTCCCTATCCAGTGCATTTTCGCCCATTTTGAGGAAACGTTTGGCTAGCTTATCCAAATCAGAATATTCCTGGGTATCTCCTCGACTGGATACATCAAATAAAACCAATCACGTAGTGAATCCCATTAAATGAAAATGTGAAGAAATCATACACTTGCACAAGTCTAAAAGGTATCTATTAAGCAGCCCCACAATACCCATAAAGTCTTACTAGCAAAAGAGCAGATAAAGACTATAAAAAAGGAATAAAGTATCAGTAAAAGAAACAAATAGGATTTAACAAAATATATAGCTCTTATGTTTCGACAAGGGCACAATAGCAGAATAAAACCTGCAAAAAGATTTCTCAATACCATCAAACCCAAAACAATATGACAAAGGTAGAAGGGAAAGGTAAATAGCCAGCATACATCTACACAGAATACTTTCATAAACAGCAACATTTTTATTCCCATTGAAAATCATTCCAATAGACCAGCACATTGAAAAAACAAAGAAGTTGACAAGTCTAAACCTCATCACAAGAAATGGATGATCACAACATTGACGAAGACGTAAAAGCAACTCCAAAATTGATGCATAATTATGAAGAACACGCCCTTGCTCTACAAACTGATCAAACTTCACCTGAAAACGTATGTGTTGTGTAGAAGGAATGAGATGAGGAAAAATATTAATATGACTACATGAAACACATCACAAAAGTCATACAGACCTTTGATCGTTTAAACAAAGCTTCGTAGAAATCTCTTTCAGTGTCTGTTAGTTCGCAATAAATCATTTGAATATCAGCTGGAGGAAGAACTAGAATTGGCCTGCAGATAGCAAGGATTTAAGAAACAATTTACAAGAGAATAAGACACTGTACTCTGCTCTTAACCAATATATTCACCTTCCTTCCTTGTCTGTGCTAGACTTTGTTCTCCTCAACATAATAGGTTTTAAAATGGACTGAACCAACTTTAAGCCTCTTTCATCACCCTCCTCAAATGGTTTCTGGACAAGTTTGTTCCACCTATTTAATGTAAAAAGATCCAGTACATATCAGAATAATATATAGGGTCTCAGAAATACTAACTGTGAGACAAACAAAGGATTTGAATAACATAGTTAACCAACGCCAAAATGTTTGCAGTTCAAAGCTTTGATATCCACTTCAAGAACTAATTTAATATTTGCAGGCCTCCTTCCAGTCCTAGTACTGAATATAATAGGATCTAAAGTTATGACAACCATTTAACTCTAAATATTATGGTTCCACTTTGCTTAAAAATAAAATATTCTAACAAATACATTCAGTAAAATATATTGTAATTTCCTCACACCCTAACTTTAAATCATAGTCTCAGAAGGCTATCCCAGAATGTACAACTACACAATATAACTTTAAATAAGAATTTAAGCAATCGGCATTTAAATCATAGGCCACTATTGAGAATTAACTATGATCCTTCCTACAATTTCTGCAACCAATGAAGAAAACATAAGATGGCAACATTTACTCTAGCAGAAAGAAGGACAAGATTTACCATGCCCAACTTTGCCAAGGTTCAACTTTCAAAAATCGAAGAAGGCTGTAGATGTCCTCCAGGTTGTTCTGACACAAAGAAATGCAACATCAAAATGTCACATGTTATAGATATAATCAAGCTTTCCGTATGTATATATAATGGAAACTTCCACCCCACAATGTAAATAGCATCAAGAACTCAAGAGGATGGACATCGAATCCAAAGCTAATAAATAACTCACTATTTCTTTTTCTGGAGAAAGGGAGTAGGAAAGTCTGATACACTACCTGGATTGGGGTGCCAGTAAGACACCAGCGAAGACGTGCAACTAGAGAAGCAGCAGCAATAGAAATTTGACTTTTTGAGGATTTTATGGTATGTGCCTCATCAAGAATCACCCTAAACCATTGGACAGAATATAGTCCCCTATTCTCTTCAGCATCCTGTGAAGGAATTAACAAAATTCAAGTAAGAGCTATATTCCTGTAAAGTATACAAATATGTTGACAAAAACACAGGAGAATAAGTAGAACATACTGTAATACCTCCGTTGAAAACTCTGAGGTTAACACTCCATATGTAGTTATCACCACATCATACTGAGCCAAAAGTTTAGCATCCTTAACTCTACTTTGACCATAATGAAGACAAAGAGACAACGAACCAGGTTCTGCATGAGTTTCTATCTCTGCCTGTGCCAAAAAATAACTACAGACTTTAATGGAGAAATGGCAATATATTAACTCCTCAATCATAAAGCAATATCAATTTAATACATTTAATTGCAATAAGTATCATGCAGGGTATGAATTAAATACCATTAATTATTACCTTCCACTGGCTGAGTAAAGTCATAGGACATACAACCAGGTTCCCACCATTTAGCAGGATCTTCTTTTGCTCTTCCAATTTATTAGAAGCCACCAAATTTTCTTCTTTGTTCATGGGATTTAGACACTGTTCTGGAAGATTGGTAACTTGAGTGCTCTTACTTGAAAGCTGACATGTAGATGGATTAGCTGATGACCCACCCCTTTCGGTATGAGTATGAGTAAGTAAAAGAGCTATGGTCATAATGGTCTTTCCAAGTCCCATAGCATCTGCCAAAATCTTCAAAAATATGACACGATAAGCATATATAAGCAGTAAACATAATCTGATGTTCGACATTCAAAGAAGGCAGAAGAAACATAGAAGGCAGGAGAAACATACTCCTCCTCTGGCCATTTTAAGTGTGCTTGGGAATTCTGTGGTGGCATCACCAGAAAAGGCATTCAGATACACAACAAGCTTCCTCCTGTAAAACCAAATAACTCATTAATAGTCATTACCGCAATTGAAGTTCTATACAAAAAGGAGATATCAAACATACTCCTCCCCTAATTGATAAGCCTCCCAACATGGATGAAGGGTCGATGCATCGTCAATGCATTTTCCCTTCTCCAATTGAATCATCCAATGTAAAGCTTGCTTTTGGTAAGGTCGAAGTTCACACTGAAGTGTGCTAGGAGGGTCCATTTCCTAATCACAAAAAATTCCATGTTAGATGCTTGTTCAATTTCCACTCTTACAATAGCATCTTTCATCCTTGGCATTACCTCTAACTCAGAGGTGCATCCAACCCCAACAATATTTTCGAGATCAGCATCTGTGATGGGTTCCCCATTGTCAACTTCATCTCCATCTCCATCTCCAGACTGATCTCTCAACTTGCTGGCAAGTGACGTAGAAAGACCGGAAAATTCCTATGTAGGTGAATAATTCTTATTAAGTGAAGATTGGGCAATAAACTTGTAAAATACAAATGACTGTTTTACTACCTTTGAGTTTAAAGGCCGCTTCCTTGTGTTCAAATCAGCAGGTGTAAATTCTGCCTGGTTATGATAAAGAATTCATTATCCACATTTGAATAATAATATCCTTGTACACACAATCAAGTCCATCACATAGCAAATTAAAGGCTTCAGACTTCAAAGGAATGATAAAAATTGAGTCAAACAGAAGATTTCACCTTCTGAGATGGAGACAAGCCAATCAAACGGAACAAGTTTGGAAGAGGATGAACGACTGTTTCTGCAGAGGTACTGCTGGCTGCCTTAAGTGAGAAATGCTGGGGCTTGTTGAACATGGCACTATTTAGATAAACACTAAAACAGAAAGGGGGGGAAAAGTGAAAATCCATCTGTACATTTAATAGCAAGTCTTGAAATAGCAGTCTTACTGCTTCATCAAAAGATTCATCACCAATTTTGTAAAAGCACATACAGGGTGTAATAATACCTTACTGACAATACAATAGTATCCATTATGCCCAACACATCAGGAGCTGCCTTACAACACCCAAAAACATTAACTTTCTTGTCTCTCACTAGAGGCAGGAGACACCGAGACCATTCATTAGGTATTCGACCAATCTGTCACAATCCATCAAAAGCACAACACCGAATACACCAGTCAAACATATGAATAACTTTAATAGAAAGATGCAAACAAAAGCCTAAACTCTCCAGACAATGCTAAACCAAATGATTGATCCTTATAAAGTTTTCACTCCATAAACATCACCATTGCCATTACAACAAGGCAAAAACGACATATTTATGCCGCTTGTTCAGGTACCTCTCCACTCTCTTCGGTGGAAAATCTCACAATCTCCGAACATGCCGCTGTTGCCGCAAACTTTCCTCTGTGAAATGCCTTTCTGGACGTTGGTGATCTCAAACTTTCACTCTTCTGGGGAAATGTAAATATCACTTCATCTCCAGGCTTCAATTTCCTCCCTTTACACGTAGACAATCCTGACACTTCACTGCTACCCACATACCACCACTCACTCCCTAGAGTACTAAATGCCCTCGCATTGACAACATCTACGCTATAATTCACATGGCAATTTTCCTCCTCTTTATTCACTCGCTTCGGTTTCGGATAAGGTAGTAATTCCAGACATACTTTGGGAGTCCCTGGAGTCTGGAGTTCCTGCTTGGATGTGGAATTCCCCCGATTCTTCTCCGCTCTATCCACTCGTTCTGACTTTTGGGTAACAGCATTAGGGTTTGGGGCTGAGATTCTGTGGGTTTGGGATTGGGGTATGTGTTTTGTACGAAAATGAGGAGTGTCGAAGATGATGTTGATGGCAGCAGTAGGATTGCTGTTTGAGAGATGGAGAGCTCTGATTATGTCCATGTCGGAGAAGCCCGGCCCCACCACGGACCGCACAGTGGATAGAAGATCGTCAGTTACCTTATTCCCCATGTATAGTGGCTTATATACACGGTAACCCTAATTGCTTAATCACGGAGACTGGGACTGAGAAACTAAAGAAAACAAAACGGCGGGGCGGTGGAGTGCAGAGGAAGAAGAAGAAAAGAGAAGGCGCGTTGGATATATAAGGGAAATAAAAATTTCTCATGTTTCCCGCCACTAACTCTGTCGGAGGGAAAAAGCAAACAGTGATATTATTACCTTTTTGGTTACCTTCTTTTTCTTCTCCTTTTGTTTTCAGCGACGGCGAATATGACCGGCCCAACCAGCCCTGCCTAACTTAGCCCGATTTTGGTTTGAGTCAGTCAGGCCATCCGTTGAGAAAAAATGATGTCATTAACTCTTCGGATTTAACTGAAGTTGCGGGTTTAAACTGCCTTCATTTATGCACTTATTTAAAATTTAGAACCAAAATTTTGAGCTTACTTAGTTTAAGTGAGAATTAGTTTAGATATAAATAACTTAAAAATATCTTATCATAATTAAGACCTTCTTAAAATATCTCGTAATAAAAAAATCACTTTATTTTTATTTTCAAAATATTAATAAATTTAAATTGTGCTACTCCGGTCCTAATCGTTTAAAGCTAAGAGCACTTGAGACTTGTATTAGTCTATTTTTATCCCTATTTATTTTTGCTAATTAAGGAGAATTTTAATTTGATAGCTTTTTAAAGTATACTAAATTTAATAATTAAGTTTAAAAGTTAAATTAAATTGATTGAATTCATGAATATTGTTTAAAATTAAAGAATATTTTTAATTTAAAATTCACAAAAAATTAAAAAATTAAGTAAAATGTTATATCAACCTAATATAATAAAAAGTCCCATCAACCAAAATTTTGAAATATATAAATATTTTAAAATTTATTTAATTAAAAATATTCAAAATTAAACCAAAAATTTCGAATTTTCTTTTATATTTCAATTTTATGAAATTAATTCTAATTTTTATACCGATTTGATTTTTTATTTTTATTTTATCTATTGAACCAATTATCAATTTCAAATTAACTAAGTTCTCGACCTAATTTATTATTATTTCTTTATTTATAAAATTTTGAAAGTAAATTTTAGGAATGACTTAAAATTTAATATTTAAATGATTAAATATATAAATTTGAAAATACTAAATAAATAAATATTTAAATTTATACTGTACTTAAATGATCGAAAAAAGTTTTTAATGAAACTTATAATTTTTTCTTTAAAAATTATATCAAAATTATACTTTTCTGATCTTGTAATCACCTTTTCTATTTTTAGATGCTCTAAATTAATTTTTTGATAACAATCCATTGGCTTTTTCTCCTTATATTTTATTTTATTACCTTCATTGTCTATATATATATATATATATTCTTAACTTTTATTTGTTAGCATGAAGTTGTATTGATGCTTGCTCTTTTATGTTTTATAAGAATTAAACCTTTTTTGTTCTTACTTGAGATGATTTCTATCTCTCTGACGCTTTGTTGATTAGGAGTATTAAAAGTCATATTCCTCTGTATTGTTTGATTGTTTCCTGAAGTTTCATCTATTGTTTGTTATTATTACTTTTTCTTCTTCACATAGGACCTCCATTCTCAGTTGAGGGAATTGATCCAAGAGCAACAGGTACGAATTATTTGCCTCCTTTTATTACTTGAATCATGCATGAAACTTAGGCCCTTCAATAACAACGTTTAGCTTTTAGTTAGAACCATAATCAGTCCTAGTAAAGTTTTCTCCTATGACATTAACTTAATTTCAATGTAAGTGAAATACTTAAGTTGTCTTTTTAATTACGAGAAAAGTAACTGATTTCTTGCTTTTTTACCTTGTTGCAGGAGCACCTGAAAAACTGAGGACAGATTATAGAAAAGTTCAATTAGGAAATATTATTGTTGCCATGGAGTGCATATTTTCTGTTTTCCATAAGACCATATTATATCTTAACAGAAATATTACTTTTAGTTCAATACTGTGGATAACAAAGAATTTAAAAGGATTATCAACCAGTTACAATATCTTCTTACTTTTAGCTGGGTTTTATTCATGATAAAATTGGTAAGGTTCTAGGTGGAATGAGAGGAATGACAGGATTGCTATGGGAGACCTCACTACTTGCTCAGGATGAGGTATGATAACCTTTAATTTTGATTTCAATAATTATGAACTTACAAATTTGGATTTCTCTAAAAAACTAAACTGTTGTTTTTCATCTCTCAGGGAAGTCCCTTCAAGTGAGTTTCTATTCCTGAATGCCAACACGTGTTACCAACTGCAAAACCTGGTGGCGAACCTTTACCAAAAGGTCTTCTTTGGCTTCTTTTGACAGGAAAGGTGAGCATAATTAAGTAACTAAGTTCCAAAGGTCATTGTCTTTTTCTCTTTTGCACTTTGGGTTCCTTGGCTGCATTTAACTAATGATGTTTCCTTCTTTGAGAAGTAGGTACCTAGCAAAGAACAAGTTGATACCTTGTTGAAGGAATTACGAAATCATGCCACTGTTAAAGGTTTGTGCCTCTGGGTTCTTCTTTATACTCTAATTTTACTAGATCCTTTCAACTTCTTTACTTGCCTCTAGATCTTGTCATGAACGAAAAGCCTTCCTTTGGTATTGAACTTTGAGTTCCTATATCCATTCATATTGTGAGATAATTTCATTTGCTCTGTTGTATTTGAGTGATCAGTAATGTAACCACACTTCAGTCTCTTACTTTTAGTTGTAGATTATGTGTATAAGACCATTTATGCTCTACCTGTCTCCACTCATCCAATGACCCAGTTTGCAACAGGTGTTATGGCCCTTTAGGTTAATATAGCTCTCCTTGATTACAAGCATCATGACATCATAGTTTTGATACGATAAAGTGAGTATGGTTGAGTAAACTGACTTTATGAGTTCTTATCTCGTGATTTTCTTAGGATTTCACAAAGTCAGGTTTTTCCACTTTTTTTGTGAAAAATGTTACAACTAAGCTGATGACATGATAGACATATGAAAAGGTATTAGTAGGTTTAGTTCAAAATGTTTGTATGTGGATGTTAACTTGACAACTTTTTGTTTCTGCACTTTTACCTTCTAGGTTGAAAGTGAATTTCAAAAGGCATATGATAATGGGATTCACAAATCAAAGTAAGTCCTCATTTTGGTGATGCTTTGGCTGTAGTTTAACCTTTCAATCGTTGTGGCAGCATTATAATATGATAACACTTTTAGGTACTGGGAGCCTACATATGAAGATTCTCTTAATCTAATTGCCCGTGCCCCACTGATTGCTTCGTATGTTTATCGAAGGTCAGTCAGCATGTTATGCGTTCTTCAATGTTGCACATTAATTAATGTAGCTAGAGAAGTTTGAGCTGTTGAGTTTTTTCAAAATTCTGATGGTAGCACTATCTCCAAAAAAAACCCTAGATTCACCTGCTATAGTTTTAAATCTTAGGATAAAAAGACCTTGTACTAATTAGATTTGAGGAGAGCATATTAAGAACAAAGAAAATGAAACCTAAGAAGCTAAAACAAATGGGTAGCAGTGAATCGTTCAAAGTCATAAATTTTATTGCTTTAATGATAGCATACCTCTTTAAAGCTCTACCTGACTAGCAAAGGAAGAATTTAGATGTCAATTTTTGTAACATCCTTTAGTTATAGCGTGAATGATAGGACATTTGTTGGAGAAACCCAACTTAGACAAAGCAATCTTCTTGTGGTTGATACCTACTTTTATGATATTGATCCTTTAATGAATCTTTGTATGATTCTATTAGATTAAGAAAGTTGTCTACATTATATTCCGTAAGCAGAATTGTATCAGCTCAATATCCACACTGTGGCTAGCTGTTTTTACGTGGAATTCTGTATAAGATTGTCGAGAAGTTGATAAAATTGCTTTTTGGAACAAAGCCTTATGGTATAATGTTTAACTCCTTTTTGTAAAAAATCTTGGTTGACATATTTGAAATTTTTAGCTGGTGATGTTCTTGTGAATTTTATGAAATTCCTTTTGTTTTTAGCTACTTTGATAACTAAAATGGTGCTTTTGCATGTTAATGATTGTTCTTTCATATTCCTTTCATTTTCTCTATCTTATTCATTCACGATGTCAAATGTAACTTTATTTTCTTATCTATGCATTTATTTCTAGCTTTTGGCATCTTTGTTGATTTAGGGTATACAAAGATGGGAAATTCATTCCAGTTGATCACACTTTTAATTATGGCGCAAATTTCTCTCACATTTTGGGATTTGATAATCCTCAGATGCAAGAGCTTATGAGACTATATGTCACCATCCACAGGTAGAATACGCTATCATCTTCTAAAAAATAAGTAATAACACTGAATGTTAGGCTTGGTATTCACAGTTTATCTTCGCCAATTTACAACTAGAGATGTTTGCCACTTAGATAATTTGAGCAATATATTGCAGTGACCATGAAGGTGGAAATGTCAGTGCTCATACCAGCCACTTGGTAAGTTGTCCAAAATTTGAAAATTCAATATCATTGAAAGCTCTAAAAGTTAAAATGCTAAATTTTTGGCTACTATTTGTATGCACTGCTTCAGGTAACTAGTGCATTTTCAGATCCTTATCTTTCATTTGCAGCTGCATTAAATGGTTTGACTGGGCCCCTTCATGGCTTGGCTAACCAGGTATTGCAATGTAGGAAGTTCTACTTTGGATCAAAACTGTGATAGAGGAATGTGGAGAGAACATAACCAAAGAACAACTGAAAGACTATGTATGGAAAACACTCAATGGTGGAAAGGTAATATACTGAACGTCTTTCAGTTATGTCTTTGCATAATACACAGTGAAATCCCTGAATTATCGCTCCTTTGTCAATACAAACAGAAAACCTGGACAAACTTATGATTGTCTTATGTTTTATCATTCTGATTGCATGTCATTTAGTTGCATAGTTTGTTTGCAATTGTATTAAATTCTTTTCTTTTATGTAATTTAAATGATCTTTATCACTTCTCAACTGTCATTAGTACTGTGCTTGATTCTGGCTTGATTAAGTCAATTGACAGGTTGTTCCTGGGTTTGGTCATGGAGTTCTGCGTAAAACCGATCCAAGATATACTTGCCAGAGAGAGTTTGCTTTGAAGCATTTACCTGATGATCATCTTTTCCAGCTGGTTGTCATTTGTTCCTTACTGGATAAAAATTTTTAGTGACTGCAACAATTAGATATTTTCTGTTTTTATTATAGATGTTTGATTTTGTAGCAACTTAATAAATAGTCTTAAGCAGGTTTCAAAGCTCTATGAAGTTATGCCTCCCATTGTCACAGAGTTAGGCAAAGTATATGGCTTCCTTTTGCTCTAGTGAAGACCATTACGTAGAACGTTGATTAGATTGCTAAGTGGTTTATTTCAATCAATCCAAAAAAACACATTAAAATCTAATTTTCTCGTCTGCAGGTCAAAAACCCATGGCGTAATGTTGATGCTCACAGTGGGGTGTTACTAAACCACTATGGCTTAACTGAAGCTAGGTATTGTTTATCGCACATCCTCACATAATTCTTTAAATTGTCCCTAACATTCGAGGGAAGATGATTGCAATTTTCCAAAATGATTATAGGTACTACACAGTTCTTTTTGGTGTCTCAAGAAGCATTAGCATTTGTTCTCAAGTTTGTTCTGTTTCATCTCCTGTGTTGCTCGGTATATTACAGGGCAGTTGCTGATTACTTTTCTTGAAGCAGTTGATATGGGACCGAGCTCATGGATTGCCTCTAAAGGCCAAAAAGTGTTACATTGGAATGGCTTGAGAATCACTGCAAGAAGGCTTTTTCTTCCTGAGAATGGATGGAGGTGCAATAATAATAACCATAGCTCAAAGGCATGGGATTTTTGACAAATAGATGTAAGAATTGTGAGTTTCTAGTATCGTATTTGAATTCATTGACGATTTTCAAGGCCTAGATTTGTTATTTTTACGCCATTTTGGTGTATGCAGCGTTAGGCTATCAACTGGTGCTTTTCGTTACTTATTCTTCGTTTTAATTAATAGGAAGTATTATCTTAATAGTTGATAAAGGCCAATCTAGGTGTTGCGATCTCACATTGGTGTTGAATGGTCTACTGCTGCAGATAGAATTCCCTGCCTTAGCAATTTGTATACTGCTTTCCATTTGTGTCTTTCTTCTTATGGATTGATAGAGGTGTTCTTGGTTTATTAGTTAGGCTTCAGGTTGAGTTTAGATATAGTCATATGAAACTCGCTCCGTTTAGTTACACCCGTAACTCCAAAGTCGAAGATCACCTCTTAACTTCACGTCTTCTTTTCATTTTATTATATTTGTGGTCAATATGTACCCAAAACTCTAGGATCGAGGTCAGTATATTAAAATATGTGAAAAAATATCATGGTCTTCACCGAAATCTATTCGTATAACTTCTTTAACCTATTATGATGCTGCATATAGCGTGCATGTGAAATTTTTTTCTTTAGCTTTTTTAAGATTCTTTATAATATTTGGAAAAAGCTTATATATCTATAAATTTATATATAGGGTTAATTATAAAAAATCTAAATTTTATTATAATATTAATTCAAACTCGTTAAAATTTTTAGCTTTTAATTTGTTATAAAAATAACACGATGTTAAGTTTTTGGTAACAAATTAGATTTTTTACATTTTATATATTTGACACGTATCTCATTTTTTTCGATTGTTTAACGATCAGTTAAATTAAAAACACAACCTAAAATTAAATTCCCACTTTGTTTTTTGTTGTAATGCGATTACTCTATTGCTGGATGACTCTCTTGCTTTTCTCTTGTGTTTTTTCCCCTGCGTGTGTGATCGATGAAAGCTTTAGAGGATTCTTAAAGGAGCTTAAGGATCTCCAAAAAAGATCCTCGTTCCTTTTACAACGCAAGTGATTTGGGGATGTACTTCCAAATATCTTTTTTTAGGCTATTTTTATTTCGAAATTTTACAATAGAATATAATATTATTTCATCGTTTTGAATGAGGTTTTATAATAGAATAGAATGAAATAGGATAGAAATGGAAGGTTGCATATTATATCTCATTTAATCATAAACAATAAAAATAAAAAACCTCCGATTTTAAAGATTTATGATAGAATGTAAAATAATAAATATGTAATACCTAATAAACCTTAACCTAATACCAAGCAAGACAATACATTTGAGTGTCAGCAGGGGAAGAACACCGTCTCCAGGTTATAGTGGACAGTTGTTGGCAAAGACATTTGCACTTTTCCAAACCCAAAAAACGCTTCGAAACAAAAGAAGCATTGGCCCATTCCTCGTACAAGGAAAAAAGAGTCACTGTTGTAACTTGTTAAGTCATGGTAAGTCAACTGTGACTTTCCTAGACATTGAGCATACCGGATTGTGAGAGAGGAAAAAAAGTGGGGAGAAGAGAGGAGAAAACAGAGAGATAGAGGGTCAGCTAAAAAAGAAGAGGCTATAATAGTCATTTATTATTATTATACATATATTGTATTCCATTCCATCCAACATCTAAACACTATTTCACTATATTCTAAACAACAATTTTTTAAATATTACATCAATTTACATTTCATTCAATTATAAATCATTTAATTCTATTAAAAACTATACATCTAACCAAACATAGCCTTAAAAGAGAGGTGGAGGGGGTAAGGCATATGCGACACGAAGCATGAGTCTGTATGCAATTCCAATACTTTTAGTGTCTACAAATGATGGAATTCAACCAACGTGTGTTTATAGAGCTATTTATGATATAATAATAAAGTACAAACATCATATTCATAGATTAGATTATACCTTTAATAAATTGCATGGTTCTTACATATTTTTCCAACTTGATTTGAAAAGTGGATATCATCGTAGTAAGACGAGAGAAGGTGATAAATGAAAAATATCTTTAAAAGTAAATTTGATTTATATGAGTGATTAATTATGTCATTGTCTTATTAATACATTTGACACTTTTTTATGAATTATGCACTGTCTGCATGCACGAGAAAATTTGCAGCTATTTATTTTGATGATATTGTAGTGTATGATAAGAATTTATAAGAACATACTTGTCATTTAAGATATACCCTTATTGTACAATGAAAGGACAATTGTATGTTAATATTAAAAAGTGTACTTTTTGCATACAAGATTTTTTTTTTTATGTTGTTAGTGGAAATAATTAAGGTTGAGACTTAAACCCATACTTGAGGTAAAAAGTTTTTACAAACTAGCCAATTTTTATAAAAGGCCTATTAAGGATTAAAATAACTATTGTTGCATCTCTTATTAAAATTGTAGACTTTGAATGACCTGATTCAAGATGTACATGTAGAACAAGTTTCAAAAGGCACATTAAAGTTTATTTTGGGAAGCTCATTAAACCCAAAGGAAGATTAAATACTAATTAATTAAGGTCGAAAAACATTTAGATACTTAAAACCTATGTTATTAGGCTAATTTAGTGTATCATTATTTATTTTGTTGTTATTAGTCCAAACTTTTTACTTTGATTATAAAGTACAAAACGTGATTAATATGTTTACTATAGGGCTAACATCCAATTTGATTAAGAAAAGCTTTAAAAGTGGTACTTTCCTTGTGAGGCTTAACCTTAATTGAAATATTATTCGTAGAGTTCTAATTAAAGCTTTATAATAAAGTCCAAGTTAAAATAAAAGTAGTGGAAAGCTTCCTAATTGAATCAGAAATACAATAGTTTCAATTCAAATAGCATTGATAGTTTAGTGTTTTAATTCAAATAGAAGCCCCTGTTATATTTGTAATTATTCTGGTTATCAAGTCCATTTTTATACTCACCCTATATATATAAAAGGGTGTTTTTAATCAATAAAAACATATTTAATATATAAAATATTTAGAGCATGAATGCTTTATAACTTGTTCTTTAATAAAAAAGTAATGTTAAGCATACATACGTATCATATACCGTGAAACTTGATTCCTAGTTCTTCTTCTAACCACTCTTTTTTCAAATGTACAAATATTTGGCGGGTAATACTAGTGATATTAAGTGGGAGTTGTTCCCGCCATCCCTATTTATTCATTTCCTCCTCTTACCTTTCGTGCCACTGAATAGAAACAAAAGCTAATCTCCCAACTGTTAGACCCAATTGAATCGGGATAAATTCCGAGTCGACTCGCCGTAACAACCAGTCGTTTTCTAATTTATGCGCTATTATTATCTTAAGAAATAAAACATGCTCTATGGTTGTACCTATACTATACATCCTGTGACTTGTCCAATCTTAAAGCTAGTGGGCCCCGTTTCGTTTTGTGTGGTTGTGATTTATTCCGACTTAAAGACTATGTTCTCATCAAAGTATTTAACCTTAGTTTAAATTAAGCTAACAAATGTCTGTCCTTTAATTTGGCTTCATTAATTATGTGTAGTCACTTCTC
>JANSVA010000008.1:7804168-7833346 GCA_025504915.1 Erythroxylum reticulatum | reverse complement strand
TATGAATGGAATATAAGTTAATAGTAATCAACCAATTGAATTAATTAACATATGAATATATTATATAAAAATAAAATGAATTTATTGTTAATTAAATTAAATTAAATATATAAAAGTAACATTAACTGGGGGTAAATACATCTTACGGAGGATAAATAGGGGTTTAAATTCGGTAAAATGAGCTTATCTCCATACAATAACCACCTTATCACCAAGTTTTTATTCAGGATAAAAGTCTTAAAAATTATCGAGTCCAACGAGCCGACTCTTCAACTCGTAAAACTGAGTTCCGAGTCAAGGCACCCAATGATGCTCAGTGCTTTGTTAGTAATGCGCAAAAGTTATGAGGCCGTTGTTGTCTCTTATTAGGGCATGTCTCTCGCGACTACGCATGCCCACTCTCACACAAACAAAATCCCCAATCTCTTCTTCATCGGCGGTTAATTAAACCCTAACTAGGTATTTCTACACTCCTTTTTTTAACACATAAACGTGTATTTGTAGTGTTAATATTGTGGTCACCGACGCTCCATCCAAGAGGTTTCGAGGATTGACGTTCGTGATTAGAGGATTGACGTTCGTGATTAGAGTGTTAGTCGATTTTTTGCTTGCTTTGAAGAATAATCTTTTTACCGGACCTCAGGTTTTATAAAAAATTGTCGCTCATCGATTTTATTTTTGTTTTTGATTTTGTTTTCTCTTATGTTTTTTACTCTTTTTATAGGGATGCGCGACAGACCTGAAATCGACGCTATATGTGAGCAAATATTGGGGTTAGAGATAGATAGATAGATAGGTACTTCAGGTTGATTGTGGAAAGACTAGGGATTTATTTTCTAGTGGGTATTGGATTGGGGGTTTTGATTTGAGATCCGAATTCGGTTAGTCAATGGAGTCTACGGAGGTAAAGAAGAGAGGCCGAGGGAGGCCAAGGAAACGCAGGCGAGAGGAAGAGGACGTTAACAAAGGGTTGAGTAGTTTTATTAAGAAGCAAGTTATCGAACTTACTTGGAAGCCACTTGTGGGTAGATATGTCTTGAAGGAATTTGTGGGTAACGGGATTTTTCTTGGAAAAATAGTGTCCTATGATACTGGATTGTATAGAGTGGATTATGAGGATGGTGATTGTGAGGATTTGGAAGGTGGTGAGTTACGTCAGTTGCTCTTAGGTGATGATGATTTTGACGATGATTTGACTGTTAGAAGAAAGAAATTAGATGAGTTTTTGTTGAAAAAGAGTGCACAGAAGAAAGAGTTGGAGAAGAAAACGGAGGATTTGAAAAATGAAGTGGACGGCGTTGAAGGTGGAATAACAGGTGTAAATGAAGGGGTACAAGGTGAGAGTGGTGCAGACTCCTTTAGTGGTTCATTAGAGGATGCACAGGACAGAGATTTGGGACAAGAGGTGGAGACCTCATTTGTCCCACGTCCACATTTACCTCCATCATCGGGAAATGTTGGTGTTCCCGAGGAGTATGTTACCCATCTTTTCTCAGTATATGCATTTTTGAGGTCATTTAATATCCACCTCTTTTTGAGTCCATTTACTTTGGATGAATTAGTTGGAGCAATTAATTGTTGTGTTAAGAACTCATTGTTGGATTCCATTCATGTTGCTTTGATGCGTGCCTTGAGACGCCATCTTGAGATCATGTCTTCCGAAGGTTCAGAGCTTGGATCAAGATGTTTGAGGTAAATTTGGATATTTGATTGTGGTAACTGGTGCGTATGATCTATTTTTAAACCTGTGATATGGAGGTGAGTAATTTTTAAATAGCGGTATGTTCTGTTAAAATGGGCTTTGAAAGAATGAGTGTTTAGTGGCATATGAAAAAGAGTTGTTACTATTTGCTTGTTTTTCTTTTTCTCGTGTATTGTGATGTTTTAATCTTTTTCTTTTGATGTTGAAAGAAATCTTAAGACTGGAGTTTACTTTTGTACATGCTTGTCAAATGAATATTGCCTCATGCCCTTGTTGCGTGATGTATGATTTTGTATTTATTTGTACACCAGCACAAATTAGTTATGCTTTTACTTCTACATCTTATATTTTATAACATGTTGATTTTCCTATGTTTTGCCCTCAGATGTTTATAATTAAACTGCACCTCCTTCATGCAGGTGCATTGACTGGAGCTTGCTTGATTCATTTACATGGCCTGCATATTTAATTTATTATTTTACAATAATGGGCTATGTAAAGGGATCTGAGTGGGAAGGATTTTATGACCTTTTGAAGAGGGAGTATTATTCCTTACCAGTGGGTAGGAAGTTAATGATTCTGCAGATTTTATGTGACGATGTCTTGGAGTCCTCAGAGTTGCAAGCAGCAATCGGTATGCGTGAAGAGGTAGAATTTGGGATAGATCCTGATACTGTTTTTATGGATATTCCTGAAAATGGACCAAGAACTGTCCATCCTCGATACTCTAAAACTTCTGCTTGTAAGGATCAAGAGGCTATGGAGATTATTGCAGAAAACCATGGAACTAAGTCTTCTAGCTCTAAATGTGGGGGTTTCAGTGCTGGTGTTCCTGATGTTGGTATAGATGGGAATAGTGATGAATGCCGACTCTGCGGGATGGATGGGACCTTAATTTGTTGTGATGGTTGCCCATCGGCATATCATTCAAGATGCATAGGTGTTTCAAAAATGCATATACCAGAGGGGCCATGGTATTGTCCAGAGTGCACAATTAACAAGATGGAACCTGCTATTACAAATGGAACTTCTTTAAGAGGAGCTGACATGTTTGGTGTTGATTTATATGAACAAGTATTCTTGGGAACTTGCAATCACTTACTAGTGTATGTTTTTAACCTCTTGTTTTGAATTTTCGAGTTAGTTCAAAGCAGTACAACTCGTGAAAATTTGCATAATTAACATAATTATTGGTATTAATTTTTTGTACAAATCTCTGTTTCACATTTTTGAAGTTTTTTAAGTTCTTACCTTTTTACACTTGTGCCATTATATTCATTATAAACCACACTGTATGCTTGCTTGCTGATTCATTCGTAGTTTTTTTTATTTGAAATAAAATTTCAGGGTCCGGTCTTCTGGTAGCAAAGAGTTGAGTGTCAGATATTATAATCAGAAGGATATCCCACAGGTCTTGCAAGCACTTTCTGCCTCAATACATTATCGATTGGCATATATGGAGATGGTTAACGCAATTGCTGATTATTGGCAAGTCCCACAAACTGCATTCTTACCCTTGAACCACGAGGGTCATAATATATCGTTGGTAAGGGAACATGGAAAATTTGTAGCTCTTCCATCTCCTTGCAATGAAAGCCATAGTATTCCAGAAGCCATGGAGGCTGAAAAAGGACCTTGTATAAAAGGAAATAATGCAAATAACGTGCCAGCTTCATTTCCTGCTATGTCTATGGGTTCATCTATTCAAGCCAAGTCACTTTGCATCTTGGGCAACAATGATATGATGAAACTGCACAGTAAAGAGGAACCTAGTAATTCAGTTAACCAACAAAATAATCCATTTGATGTTGCTCACCAAAGCATTGTTAACAGGTCCAATGATGTGAAACCCGAAACATACAACTCAGCAGATAGTGATGGTACTCATATTGAGCATTTGAATGATACTTGTGTACCTGGAATTTTGTCCTCTCAAAACAACAATGGCATTCGTGCAGGTTTTAGAAGGTCTGATAGGAATTTAGCTAATTATTGCTTGTATATGGGCATATCTTTTAAACCTTATGCCTACATTAATCACTACATGCATGGGAATTTTGCTGCATCTGCCGCTGCTTATTTGGCTGTTCTCTCAACTGAAGAAAGTCGGGGATCTGAGGCCTCTAAATCAGGCAGTGTAAAGAAGGTTGCCTCTGACATTTCCTTGCAACTAAAAGCTTTCTCATCAGTAGCATCTCGATTTTTCTGGCCAACTTCTGAAAGGAAGGTTATAGAGGTGCCAAGGGAGAGGTGTGGGTGGTGTCACTCCTGTAAGCTCTCTGCTAGCAACAAAAGGGGATGTATGTTGAATGCGGCTGCTTCAAATGCCACTAAAGGAGCCCTCAAGATCCTCAGTGGTCTTCGACCAATTGTGAATGGAGAGGCTAGTTTTACTAGCATTTCAACTTACATTTTATACCTGGGTGAGATTTTGTCTGGTCTTACAATTGGTCCCTTTCGGAATGCAAGTTACGTAGAACAGTGGCGTAAGCGAGTAGAAGGTGCTTCAACTTGTGCTGCCATTAAAGGCCCCTTGCTTGAAGTAAGTTCATTTGATTTTGCAAATAGTTCAAGTTTTTGCTGTTGCTTCCCTTTATTTACTTGTTGAAATATATAGTTGCATGGTAATTAATGTGTGTTAATCTTTAAAATCAGTTCTTGACATGCTTTTTGCATGCAATTTAAATCATGTTGTGTTAATTACTGGAATTTTATGCTTTAAGCAGTACAAGAGATTCAGTGTATGAACACAATCTAAATCCATGAAAGAGTCACAAAAGGTGGTCATCCTTGGACATGCTTTTGGACCAATATCCCTTTGATAAGTCTCAGTTGCACCCTCCCTTGTTTTATCTATCTAGCAAATCAAAATCATACTCATATTTTTGGAATAAATGTCAAATTTTCCTGAATTTTCATTTGTTGCTACAATTTCATGTGTAGCTGCACATTCTTCGATATCACAATGATTGGATGGATTCATTAGCCTTTTATTGTTATAATTTGTGGTGTAGGTGCTTATTGTTTAGAATCTTAAAGATAGTCCCCGTTGCATTGTAATTTTCTCTTTGAAGTCAAATTCAAACACTGTTTCAAGAATTATGTTAATTTTCAAATTTATCCTCAATTTGGAATTCTTTTATGTATGATGCATGGCCAGAGCTTCTATGCATGGATATGGATCATGATGAAAACTTTAATGGTTTTTTTTTTTTCTGGGTTTGTATTTCAATGTTTTTGCTCTGAAATTCAAATTTGTTTGTTGAAGCTACTTTTCTCTTTCCATTCTTCTCCTAATTCTTGATCGATAAATATTTTTTCACATTTATCTGCTCTGACTCAAGCTTATAAATTTGTTGATGGGTTTTCTTAGTTCCTCTAATATATACTTTCAATGGTCTGATGAGCACTTGCTCAAATTCATTCTTAAAACTTCTGGGACTATATCCATAAGTTGGCTCAAAACCTTGGATTCGTTGAGTAACTCTCTATTCCTATAATATTCATCTGGGACTGACAATGTTGGTTCATTCATATTTTCTATAGTAGTTTGTCAATGAAGATACTTCTAAGTCTTAATTGGATAAGTGAATGCGATGGTCCCATTATTTTATTACTTGATAATGAGATGCCTGTGCGTAGCATTTGAAATTTTGGCATTTCATGAACACTCTACTATGGGCTGATATTACCTCATGGTCTTATTTGCAGCTTGAGCAAAACACGCGCTCTATTGCTGTTTCAGGGGACTGGGTTAAGGCAGTTGATGATTGGTTGGTTGAATCTTCTGGGGCCCAAGCTGCTGGAAACATTGTTGCAACCACACAAAAACGTGGTCCATGTGGGAAACGCCAGAAAAAAGAATATGTAATATCTGACATTTCTCATGACCACAATGAAAAGTGTTTTGTTTGGTGGCGTGGGGGAAAGTTATCAGAACTTGTCTTCCACAGGGCAATTTTACCTCAGTCAGCTTTGAAAACAGCAGCTCGGCAAGGTAATTTGACTCTTTTATGAGTCTTTTCCAAGCTTCTTTGCATATGAGAAAGTTTGACTTGCATTATGCTTGTTTTTCTTGATAGTTAGATGATAGTACTACTTTCTAGCCAGCCTGTTTGTGGCCTTCATCCATTCAGTTGTACAGGGCTTGTTGACTCCGCGGCAGAAAATCCCTTTTTATATATTTTAAATATGTGCATATATATTGAAAAAGTGAATTTATACTTTAAATTATAGGTGGCTCAAGAAAGATTGCTGGTCTCCAGTACACTGATGATTCTGAGATTCCTAGAAGAAGCAGGCAGTTAGTGTGGAGAGCTGAAGTCGAAAGGAGCAAAAATGCATCACAACTTGCACTGCAGGTTTGTTATCTTATGGAACAATAATAATTTATTACCTACATCCTTGTTTCACGTTTTCTCTTGGTCTTGCTGCAAATTTTTTAGTTTATATTGTTGTATAACTTAGCCCTATTGGAATTCACTTTCAGGTTAGGTATCTGGACTTGTATGTGAGATGGAGTGATCTTGTTTGTCCTGAGCAAAACCTCCAGGATGGCAAGGGTCCAGAGTCTGAAGCTTCTTTTTTCAGAAATGCAAATATCTGTGATAAGAAACTTGAAGGAGATAAGATTAAGTATGGAGTGATATTTGAGGGTCAAAAACATGTCCCTTCCCGCATCATGAAGAATATAATTGAAATTGAACAAACCAAAGATGGAAAGAACAAATACTGGTTTTATGAAGCACATGTTCCTCTTTACTTGATCAAAGTTTTTGAAGAAAAGCGAGAAGTAGTAGTCTTGCCCTTGGCTAAGAAATTGACAAATAAATTATCCAAGTTTCAAAAAAGGCAACTGAAGGCCTCTCGAAGAGACATCTTTTTATATCTCGTGCGTAAGAGAGATAAACAGGAGAAATGCTCATGTGCTTCATGTCAACATGATGTTTTACTAAGGTAATCACATTCACTTTCTTGTTGATTTTGCTTAAAATGATTGCTGTGAGTTAACTATTTTTCTTTTATGGTGCGATATTCAGGATTACAGTAAAGTGCAGTGATTGCCAAGGTAAGCTAGTGCTAACCTTCCATTTTAGCTTCTTATGTTTCTTTAATGGTAAGATTGGAAGTGCCTAATACATCGGCAAAGTAAAAAATGGAGAGTTTGTTCTTTGGCGGATCCTGTTATTGGCATTAAACTTGTTTTCTTGTTTGTTTGAGTGGACTGCTTTTCTGGAATTGCAATTGAAGCAACTACAAACGCTGACTGTTTGAAGAGATAGCTTCTCTTCTACCATTTTTCAAATTGTTTTCCTCCGTTGTTGATACTAACGGCTTTCTTTCGATGTATTGTTTTTATTAGGTTATTGTCATCCAAATTGCACTTTGAGTTCAACAACTCATGTAAAGAACAAATCTGAGCACTTGATCACCTGCAAGCAATGTTACAGTGCTAAAACTATAGGCCATTATAAAAGCAGCAATGAATCACCCACCAGCCCCCTTCCCTTGCCAATGCAAGAATGTCAGAACGAAGTGACAGCTATGAAAGACTCGAAAGCTAGAGTTCATACTCATTTAGGACCTATCAGAACCCAGAAATGTCGTTCTGGGAATAAACAGATTGCTTCTGCTTCTAGTTTGCAAACAAAAAGGACTAAATCATTCAATCTGGGTCTCATATTTAAGAAGAATGATGAGGATACAGGTGTTGATTTTAGGCGGAAAAATATTCTTTTCAGGGGAAGTTCAGCTGGGACACCTTCATGTGTTATGTGCAAAAAACCATACAACTCCAATCTCATGTATATTCATTGTGAAACTTGCGATCGTAAGTTTCTATTTCTTTATCATGTTGTGAAGCGCATATTTTCCTTGGGTAATGTATACTTGAGCAATTTTTTAAACATATATGTTGCTTTATGCAGATTGGTATCATGCAGAGGCAGTTGAACTCGAGGAGTCCAGACTTTCTGATGTTGTGGGCTTCAAGTGTTGCAGATGTCGTCATGTAAAAAGACCCCGCAAATGCCCTTATGCAGATGACGCTGAAAGTGAGAAGCCAGAAGGACAGAAGTCACAGAAGAAGACATTGAAGCAAGGACATATAGAGGTGGACTCTTACTCTGAAGCCATCGCTGAATCTAAGGAGTGCATGCCGTATGCACCAATGTTTTCTGTGAATGAAGATTTTATACAAGATGATGATCCTTTGCTTTTCTCTCTGTCGAAAGTTGAACAAATTGATGAACAAAATTCAGAAGTAGATTTTGAATGGAGTAATACTGGACAGGGGCCACAAAAGTTACCGGTTAGAAGGCATGGAAAACGTCAAGGAGATGCTGAAGGTATCTCCAACAACATTATTTACCATGATGAACCAACCGGTTCAATTGAAACATCTAACATCATGAACTCGAGAGAGGAGTTATCTTGCGTTGGGTGGAATGTTTCCACTAATGGACTTCAGGGTGGGACGCTGATCGACTATGAGGGTATGAGCTATGAAGACATGGAGTTTGAACCACAAACCTATTTCTCATTTACCGAATTGTTGGCACCTGATGATGAGGGCCAACTGGACGGATTGGAAGCTTATAATGTGTTGAGGAATGGAGAAAATCATTCTCGTGCTGTTTCATTGGATGGCAGCGCAGAACAAAATATGATGGTTACATCTAGTGGTCAACCGGAGTCAACAATATCATCCAAATCAAATTTTGATACAACCCCGTGTAAGATTTGTACACACGCGGAACCGCCTCCCAATCTTTTCTGTGAGATTTGTAGATTAGTGATACACAACCATTGTTCCCCTTGGGATGAGTATTTGCCTCCAGAAGGCTGTTGGAAGTGTGGAGATTGCCGAGAGTGGCGTTAGCTGACTTGATTATTGTATGTTGTCTGGATTTGATGTGTACGAGTCTGGGAGCGATATCTAAGGTTGTAAACTGAATGAAAATCTAGAATTAAGCAACGGTGTAAATAGGGTTCTTGCTTTGAGGAAAGGAGAAAGGCCTTGGCATGCCTGCATCTTTCATCGCAGCCAAAACGGGAGATGATTTTAAAAAGATGGCCCAAACGCCCTCTCATGAGGATTTGGGTGAGCACACGAGGCTTGGAATGGAACGGACTCGAGTGTCCTTTGGAATCATAGTAAAGCCACTTTTTCCTTGTTTGGGTAAGTTTTAGTCTTCTGGTATCGATCGGACTCGTGCTTAGAAGGATCATTCTCTAAGTTGTCTCCCTCGGAAATGGTGAATCATTTCATGAGCATAATCATTCACCTTTCAAGCTTAAATTTTTATCTTTTAGTTGGAGGATAAGCAGTTATTTTTGGATGTGCTTATCTGACTGATTTGGTTAGTGTAAATGGGAAATCCTGTCCTTTCTTTTCTCGGTTTGCAACTTAAAACCATACTTGACGCCACTGTTCATGAGCTCGATGGATGAGAAAAATGATCACTGCTCCTAAACTTACAAGAGGACAAAAATGTTTAGGCATTTTCACATTGGACTGAAACAGTTGGGGAACTCTGATATGTTGACTTATTGCAAAGGGATGCAAATTTATTTTTTTGGCGTTTTAGATGTAATTGCAAAAGCGGTTAATTGAAAAAACATAACGTAAAGTGCTGGATAAAGCAAATGAATGGCATTTTACTGTTTCATTCCAACGCATTGACAAACAAATAATACAAACTATTACAAGCTCCCGCTATTTCATGTAAATAACTACAAAAGCTGTAGAATGTCATACTACGGAAATCAATCAACTAAGACTGGGAGTGAATGCATAAAGCAAAAATGTAAAATACAATCAAAAGAGGAAATAAAAACCCTCACCCAATTCCGAAAGAAAGAAATATAAAAGAAAAATAACAACTCAGCTAAAGCACGTTACAATTGTGCAAAAAAGAATCATCAAAATCCCGACCAAACCTGCAGGGAAACCCATCAATCTCTTTATGCTGATCACAAGTTAGCTCACTCGATTCCGCCAGCCCTAGCATCCTGAATTTCCCAACCACCGGTTTAACGTTATTCGAGTGAAACGGGGGCAGGCCAGTTGTATAAATCAGGTAGGTTTTACAAGTATACAATCAACAAATTTTCACATAAATCTCCTTCACTTGATCACAGCAATCCAGCTAGAATAGCCCCAGGATCATTGGAAGGTGTAGGTGGAGTTGGTTGCACTACTGGAGGTGCTGGAGCTGGTGCAGGAGCACGTGGTGTCATAGGAACACTAACCAGTTGTTCTTTGATGAATTCTTTCAACCTGCAAATTAAAAGGTCAGAAATACGTGATAAATTGTGGCCGGAGAAGTGCATCGGGTCCAGAAGTTAAAATACATACTCGAATGTTAGTACTGGATCTCCAGATGCAACTGTCATTCGCAATTGTGTTCTGTCCGCTGGATCTGTCTCAATTCTGACCTGAAATTTTTTACCAAAAAAGTACTCATGCTCTATTGCCGAATTAATCACAAACCAGTGCAGAAGTCGGAGACAGTGAAACACATCAAGCTACTTATGCAGTGACTCCCAGAATATGATTGGTTAGATTTCAAATAGAAGGAAATAAGCAATCTCTTACCAAGCATAGCATAGCTTGTGTACCCTCTGAATAAAAGGTTGTACATGCAACCAGGTTATTAGGATTTGGATCCTAGATACAAAGGAACAGTCAGAATCCATGTTATAATCCAAAGAAGTGGTCAATCAGGTATATGGAAAAGACAAAGTCAGAATCCATGTTATAATCCAAAGAAGTGGTCAGGTGAATGGAAAAGACAACTTACAAGCCCTGGACAAACCATCAACCGAAAACTGTTAAATAGGTTTGTCATTTCAACAATAGGAAGCGGTCTTACACCTCTAACCTGTATGATAATTCAGAAAATTTTACAGGTGTTAGTTGATTCAGAAAAGAATTTATTGACAGGTTGACAACAGCAGATGGATGATTCCATATTGTTGTTAACTATAAGTGGATGCGAAGATTATTATCCTGCTCCAAAAACTTTCATGGATGCTTAAAATCTTATTTTCTACCTATTTGACTTGCATCGTCATTAAAAACACAATGTAAATAGAAAATAGCTTAATTAATATGTAAATTTCAGTTGGACTTGTTCTACAATGGCTAGATCCAGTATAAAGAATCACAACCAGAAATTCTCTTATGATATAACGTAACCAAGAAAAACTTGCACAAAACATGCTGCAAAGTACACTTACAACTTCTTGAAGCTTCAGAGGTGGCCCTGAAAGTGATCTCCATTGAGGAAAAAACTCTTCAGCAGACACTGATATAGGCTGGAGAAATTTGTTCAGGACAGCTGGAAGACGAAGTTTGGCATTGACCTAATTAAAGAAGTGGAAAGTTAACTAAATATGATTTGATGATTAATATACTGTCCCTGAAGACTAGCATCAAATAACACAAGAATGGCAGATTACCATGTTTGTACCAAACTTGTAGGAGAAGTCAAGTACAGCCACATCCCTGCTTGGACGAAGATTAATTACTTCAAGTGGGCATTGAACCTGTGCAACCAAAGAAGAACAATCAGTGAACAAAGAAAGAAAAGTAGTCAGAAATAGTTATGAACTGTTAGCAAATGGCGGAAGCACACTCACCTGTGCCCTGGGAGGAATGGTTTCAGGTACTAGTGAAAGCTCCAACTTTAAATGTGCAGGAGGCAATATCAGAGCCTGGACAGAAATAAGAGGAGACGTATTTTTGTTTCCCAAGAAAAGGACGAGACGACCATGATGTGCTCGCCACTCTGCTTTAATCCCAATCTGAAAAACATTCAGGAAGTTACACACTTTCTAGAGGAAATTATTCAGATATAGTAAAACCAATTACATATGCGACATGGTATTGTGTTTTAAATATAGAATCATGAGTAAACTATGATATCAAGTTGGAGAACAATTAAGGACAAAAAAAAAGAAAAATAATACCTGAATGAATGGATCCTCATATAAAACACCACTGTCCTTTAAGCATAAAGCATAAAATCTTTCATTAACATTTCCAATTGGCTGAAATTAAAAGAAAATTAGCGAAGTTAAAAGTCAGAACAATGAACTTGGAAACTTCATGCTGATATAAATTGTTGACAGGTTTACCAAGATATAATTTCCTAAATTTAAAGAAATGTCAGACTACAGCTACATCTTTGATCGAGAAGGGAAAGCAAAATGAAAATGGATTCTACAAAAAGATAGCAAGCTACCTGAACAGAACTTGTTTGCTCTCCAACAGGTACAATAGCAGCACCATCTGCTTCAGCCAGAATGCCTTCCACTCCAGATATTGCATTTTTCTCAGATTGGACATCAACTGTTGGAGGACCTTCTATAGCCAATGGACCCAAAAGGTCACCAAGCAGATCTGCTGAAGGAGGTTCAGGATCTGTATTACTCAAAATCCCATTTGGTTGTGCTAAGCCCTGATCTGCTGGAATGTCCTCCTGACAAGATGCATAATGCAACATTAGTAATGCAGGTAATTTGCAAGTTCTCAGCACATACATAGAGAAGACAAAGATTCATTTGAGGAAAAACTAACTGCATTGCTAGTCATATCGGGAACTTTCACTAGACTAAGTTGGCCAACAGGTGATGGTGTCCCATTAGCAGGGCGTTGGTCAGTAACAACCAATGCATTTGACATTTGCTGCTGCATTCTTGACTTAATAGCACTTTGGTCTGCAATATCTACCTCTGTATCTTCAGCCTTTTTAATCAGTGCAGACTAAATCACACAAAGGCAATATTACAGTTAGAATGACAGTGTGGAGCTGAACTATTTAACATTAACAGAGTTCAGTAACAGATGGGACAATATCCTCAGAATGATACTGTCAACTGAATGACTTACCTGACGCTCAGGGAATTTAGGCATTTCAGCCAGTATGTCCATTAGGGCTGCACCTTTCCTGCTTAATGCAAAATATTCTGTAGCTCGCTGTTGTATCTCAACATCAATGCAGCTCTCGTACCTATACAATTGCAATTTTAGTTCAAATAATGCCAAAAATATCAAATACCGAACCTAAAAGCTGAACATATGAGAGATAAATCTCACTTGTTGAATATGGTCCAGATTTGGTTTTGTAGCTCTGGGTCAGGGGGCTGAGTGTGCATCAAGATCTTAGCATAGGATGACAGAAGGATTGGAATGGTTGAAGTTCTGAATAAAAATGCACAATTTTTAGGTGTGAACTGACTGAAAACAAATACATTTACTGTGACAAGGACAATAGTTAATTGCTCTTACGATACGGTAGGAAGCTTCTCATGTATGAAGCTAAATACTTCCTTTGGACTACATCCAGGGCGTCTAGCCAAAAGATGGCTGTACTCTCCTAGAAGATAAGCGCTGACCTGTAGCATGCATGCATTAGTGCCAAAGTATATTGACTTGAGCCTTTCCTGAATTTTACCTCAGATATTATTAGTAGGACCAATGCATGTTTGTACTAAAAACCCACCTTAACCATTGTCTCATGAACAGCAGGCTTGTCAAGATACTCCCTAGCTTTGGCTGCTGCATAAGGCTGATCAAAATTTCAATTCTAAGATAAGGATTAATCAAATCAGCATAACTACTATCAACTGGATGGACTATGCCTACGGAGTATGCTTATTACTTGTAGGTCTTCGTTGTTCGTAACAAACTGCACAACACGGAACCATATATCATCACTGACAAAATCTCCTGCCTTGTCAATCAACTGAAGGATGACATCCACATACCTGCAATCAACATAGAAAATATTACATGCAAATATAACTTATTAGTCATCATCCAACAACATATTGATAATTTTAGTAACAAAACCAAGCTTGACTGACAAATGCCCTGAAATTCCATGGAGATTACTAATTGATGAATAGTCACACTACCAAGACTTATTTAACTTTAAATTCTGAGGACATATACAGCGTACTAGTGAATCTGCCCATCTTATGAAGCAATCTCTACCGGCTGCACAATGAGCTTAAGCTGCTACAGCAATTACTTTTCTGCTTTGGCACAACAGTGCAAATAGTTGAATATACAATGGGTTGGTTGCCAGAAAGAAGCATGCAATTTCGTTCACAATGATGCAGAAATAAATGCAACTAAGATATAGCTGGTTGAACATTGACATTCTCTTAAGAAATTGTTTCACAATTAGCTTCTTGATCTCTAAAAGGACCATCAATAAGCATCTGGATTAGTTTCAAGCAGTTATATCTCTCCTTAACCAGCCTCCTGGAAAAATAATTTTGCAAAATTTGATGAAAAAATTGTTTAAGTAACACATCATCAGGTCATCTCGTGCAAAAGTGGCTGGACCAGCTCAGTTAATCCAACTCCAACATATCCATTAATCTACAGAAAATTTTACTTCAGAAGTAACATATTTTCCTTTTATCCAAAATCATTGTCCTTCTCATTGTTTTTCCAAATGCACATGCATTTTTCATTGTTCAGAATTATTTCTCGTCTATGTCCCAGGCTCATATACCAGTTATCTACAAGTGCTTTGTCCAATGGCCCATATCTTTCCGGGTAACTGTTCTTACCAAGACAAATCTGGGGCAAACTTCTCTGCAAGAATAGCAGCTTTCAGAGACAATTCTTCACGCATTGCAAAGTCTGCTGTGCTGAGATACTAAACATCAGAAAATGTCAGGCACAATAGTCATCTCACTACACTACAATTTCACACAATAAAATATGAATTTCATTCATGCAGTACAAGTAAACTACAAATTATTTTTACCTGCAATAGTTCTTCCACTATGTCTTTTGCATTTGAAACATCACACATACCATAAAGTAAATCAAGAGCACGACGCCGAATACTGTTCGAGTAAACACAAGTCAACGAAAGTAAGTTTGCACCATAATAGTTTGACCAGAACCACAACATATAGCTGATCTAATCCCATAGTTTTATCCCACGCTTGACTCAAACTACACAATTCTGACTCAAATTAACAGCTAAAATGAAGGAATATTTAATATGAAAGTGGTCGTGGCTTCAGAATGGGCAGAAGTAACATCCACCAATAGCAAATCAATGAGCAAGAAACTACACCTGGCATATGGATAAGGATGAGGGAAGACGAAAGTATTATTAACTGTAATATACTTCAAATACCTGATGTCAGGATCTTTCAGCGAGGTTATTATCTGTGCTTGATGCCTTTTAATAATATCTTGGACATCTGTAACCATCAACATCCGAGTCATGTTCTCCTGCAGAAGTCCAACAGTACAAAATAAGGCAATCAGGCAGATATAAAGCAGTAATTACATTGAGACATCAAATATTAACAAGTTACATTTACAGAAGTTTTTTTTTTAGTTACATCACTAAGGTTGGAATAACGTCACAGAAAAAAAAGTATTTACCCTGACTTACCAAGCCAAGATAACGGATATTTGGTTCACGGACTGCAATGAATTTTCCAAGGAGAGCGACGCACTGAGACATCATCTCTTTTTCAGCATCAAGATGCATCACCTGTAATTGAATGATTGAAATACACCATTCACAACACAGAACTCATCAAAACGCCCAGAAGAACTTAAATGGTTTGAGGATCTACGTGCGAAAACTAGACATAAAATGCAATCAACTAAATTTCTCATTTGTAAAGAAGATGAGTCCATGGCACAAACTACCTAAACTGAGAGAGAAACAAATCATGCTTTTCCATATTTTAGTATGTAGAGTTTTCAACTTCTCGTGCATCTATGTGCATGTGTGTGTGGGGTTTTCCCCTTTTGGAAGGATGGGAGAGAAAGGCACCAATCATCCAAATAACAAAAGGAAACTTCGTAAACACAAAAACTATGAAAGGTGAAGATCAAAGAATTTTGACATATTTGAAAGGTTTCTTTTCTTAGAAATTACTACATTAATAGGGTTGCATACGCTTATCTTCTTAAAAGTAAACAATCCATAGAACTGTAAAAATTCAAATTGTTAGTTGCCAAAAATTGTTGCAAATTAGAAAAGAACTGGTGAGGAGAAAACGAAAGGACAAAGAAGCATAAATAGTGGGCACATAAAAAAAATATAAGTTCAACTAGACAACAGATTTCTTACAGTGACACCTTTTCATGGAAAGAGAACTTACAAGAGAAAGTGCCTCAAAGAGAACAGCATGAGATGCATTGTTCTTATTCACATTTTTAACAACATCAGTTCCCATTAATATCCGCTGCAGAACCTGAAAACATGAACTTAGATGTAATTAGAATCAGAAACACAATATATCATTAAGTTAAATTCATTGAGTAGAGTCTAACCTCAAACAGTGATCTTCTTGTATTAGGATCTTCAATAGTTGGAAAGTACTGAAGAGCCCTCATTGTTTTAACCTGTGTGTCCAAATGGCAGAATCCATCAAGATACACAAGTTGTCAACGGTATCATCATCAATGAATTGCTAAACATGTCATTTGAGGAAATAAAGAAGTTACTACTAGAACAATAAGATCCAGATTTAATAGGGTAATACATTTCTCCACAGTAAATTTTAAGAAATAGATAACAAACAAAAATATACAGACCTGAAGCCAAGGTGATGGGATACCATAATAAGTGTATTCTTGTGGAATATCCTGATTCCTGGCCAGTCGCTCTAATATCTTCACACATTTTGGAAGACAACTCCAATAAGCTTCATGGTTATTTGATACTAAAGCAACAAGAAGACTCATAGAAGATGTCAAAACACCAAGATCACGTTCATCCAAGAGCTGCGCCATGCGATCCGCCCTAGAACATAAAGCAAAGGAGAATTCAAATTTATACAGGTAAAGTTTGGAACATAATAGTCACAATGTAGCGATTAAACATACCAGCCATCTACATTTACAACATCAGGGTTTTTTCTAAACAAGCGCAGTAGACATAATGCAGCCTTCTTTCTCACAAGAGGTCTGCAGCTACTAGAAATCTGAAATCCAGTAAAAGGAAAAATGGTGTCAAGATAATATTTTAGGTGGATGCCAGTTAAGCTAACAATGCTATGTCATATCTTACGATTAGCTTCTGAACATCTGGTGCTAATGATTCAGCAAATTCTCTCCCACCAATATTTCCAACCTACAAATTATGACATAAAAATTTTAGTGCACGGGGTTGAAGTCCCAATATCCTAAATTCATAATTGTGTCACACTGTAATGTTTTGAATACAAAATTATGTTGTGCAAACTCTAATAAAGCAATATGAATGAGAAAGGAAATGAGAGATGGGGCAAGCAAGCCTGCAAAGCACACATAAACAAGGAGACAAAGGGACAGACAGCAACCTACAATGTTTCCAAGTGTTTTTTTCCTAAATTCGTAATGGTCATGCTAGATAATATGAATGTTTCCACTATCACAGCTTCAAAATTTTAAATAAATAACTTTCAAGATTCACAAACAACTTGGGTAACTTTAGAAAACGCAAACAGTGACATTATATTTGATTATAACAGATCATAAAATGTTGATCAATATTCACCAAGTCATATTCTACCAATATAGTGGGCAAAAAAAATGTTCTAACAATACAGTGAGCAAAAAAAAAACCAATACAGTGACCAAATCAATGATCTACCAATACCAGAGCATCCCAATTTATAACCAATAGGATCATCAAGGAAATGTCAAGATCAAAACCAGTCTACCAAATGTATCCATACTAATGATAAATAGGAGGTCTTTTGCTTCGGAGAAAAGAACAGTTGACAGTTAGCTTTTGCAATTTAAAACGTACAGTAAACATGATATCTGTAAAACCTAAAATATACCAGTTCATCTAGACATGTAAGAATAAAAAGAGACATACACTGATGATTTTCTACAAAGAAATATCAGATTTTCAACCATTTTATAGGTGATAATTTTCCGTTTATTTCTAAGGGTGCTCTTTGAGAAGGTAGTGACTATAAGTAGAACTTTTGCACTACATTTCAAATAAGACAAGTAGTATCCTAAATCCAAGGAAGCAATTAAAACCAACAGTAGAACCCCAGTTAAACAGTGCACTACAAAGTTGATAACAATGATAATAATACGCAATTACACAAGTAAAACAGGATGACTGCAATACCATTGTCAATGCCAAGCACTGAAAGGTTTCATTTCGACCTATGATATCATTTCGCACGGTATTTATCGCCAATCTCAAAAAATCATGGTTCTCGTTGAGCAAACATGATGTCACTATGTAGCCAACCTGCAGTAATTAGCAGCAAAGAGGTGAAGAATTGGAGCAGTTTGTCCTAATAAACTTGCTAAATACATCAGAACAAAATTACACACTTAAGCATGGCATCAAAATTCAATTACTAAGCACCAAATGACGGTTATGCTACATATCTCCAAATGATTAGCTGCTAATGATCTTGAAGGCCTGAACCATAATACAGAATCAGGAGTTTTTCTTATTAGTTTCATAATGCTCAAACATATCACAGACAGCAATCTAATAATGATAATGATGGATGAAAAACTCTTTAACTAACTAGTTTTCATCATGCGATCAAGATAAATCACCATTCGTGTCATCGCCATTAGTTGCATTCTAGGAAGCCCTAGAAGAGCAGATGATTAAATAAAACCCAAAAGAAGGTTACCTGCTTTTCTGGATACTTTGGTGCAGATATTAAAGAAACTGCTTCCATGTGACCGAAATCAACATCATAACCCAGCATATAAATATAAAGCATTTTCCAAACATATTTCTTCTTTTCATAAGGAGACAAACCCTGATCAGCCCAAAAAAAAAAAAACTCCTTGTATCAGTAATTGCTAATGAGTTTACTGGTGAATCCACACAAGAATGTGCATGTAGAGCATGAACAGCTTCAATGTCTTAAAACCTAAAATAAAGAGCATGACAACTTTACAAAGAGGATTGGTACCAAAGTTATGGAGGTAAGTGGAACACAAAAGACAACTGGAGTAAGATGTTCAATCTACTTAACATGATAGATGAAGTGGACGCCAGAACTTATTGACCTAGCTAGTGATATGGATGCATTGTGGGAAGAACCTACGAGGTAGATAACAGCTACTTACGAAGAGGCATGTTTTATTAGGAGTCTATTAGAGGAGTGTTTTAGTAGGCATCTATTAGAGGAGTATTTTATTTTTAGTAGGAAATTATTATTTCTGCACTAGTTTCTATTACAGTTATGTTAATAAAAACAGCTTAAATAGGAGTCTTTCGAATAGTCCTAAAACAGCTTGAATAGGAGTCTTTCTAGGAGTCCTAGTTTAGGTGGAACTATTGTGTTTCTTTGCCTATATAAGGCTATTACTTTATGCAATAAAGTAAGCAAGAAGTTATCACAAAAATTAGGTTTGAAGTAGAATAATTTAGTCCAATCTCGGCAAGCCTTGTCCATGACAAGTGCTACCAGTTTTCATCATCAAAAATAGGTTTTGCGAGGAAGGGAACCAACATAAATAAGGGAAAAGATATTAACTTCTCTGAGAATCATCCTTGGACTCGATCCCAAGCATAGGCACATAACAATTTGGTATCAAAGCAAGAGTTCAAGGACAAAATAGGCCATTTAGCCACAGAGCAATCTTCGACAGATTGGTAGATGGATCAGAGGATGCAGGCATTGGAGAGGGGGTAGCAAGAATTAAAGGCTCAATATGCTGAGATTATCCGCATGCTTGCAAGGTTGGAAGGTGCAAAAGCAAGCAAGTATCAGGCACCATCACCGCCACCACGGGAGGAGAGGACCGATGGGGGCAGTCGCACAAGAAAGGTGCTTAAATATACTAGGATAGAATTTCCAACGTATGATGGCTCAAAGGTTCCATTGGTTTGGCTTCGCAGGTGTGAACAATTTTTCCTAAGCCAACGAATGGCGGAGGAGGAGAAGGTAAGATTGTCTGCCTTTCATTTAATTGGAGAGGCCCAATTGTGGTTCTTTCAACTTGAACAAGAAGAACTAAAGATGCATTGGTACTCTTTCAAAAGCCATTGCAATATGGGATTCGGCCCTCACCTTAGTAACAACCCTGTAGGGGAATTGACAAAACTCAAATAGACAGGGAGCATAGAAGAATGTCAACGCCAATTCCAAACACTATTGGCTTAAACCATAGGGCTTCCACGAGACCTACAAGTAAATCTATTCACTGCTGGGATGGTAGAAAGGTTGTGAATCGAGGTGGAGATGCAATATCCTATTTTATCTTGGGGCTGCAATGAACTTAGCAAGAGCATGGGAAAGAAAATTACAATGTATGCAAATGCAATACACCCAAGGGGTAAGAGGCAGTCGAAACACCACCCTATGGCCATCTTCGCAGCTGGACAGTAGCAGTAACAGCACCAGCGCAAGTGCAACCACACCTTTAAGAAGTAAGGTAAACTCGGGGGCCTATATGTTTTATGTTTCTTTGCCTATATAAGGCTATTATGTTATGCAATAAGGCTATTATGTTATACAATAAAGTAAGCAAGAATTTATCATAAAAATTAGCTAGAATAATTTAGTCCAATCTCGGTAGGCCTTGTCCTTGACAAGTGCTGCCAGTTTTCATCATCAAAAATAGGTTTTGCGAAGAAAGGAACCAGCCTAAATAAGTGAAAAGATATTAACTTTCCTGAGAATCGTCCTTGGACGATCCCAAGCACGGATACATAACAGCTAGCCAGTAGAACAACATTAACGGCATAAAGAAAAGAACAAACAGCTCTTCAGTATGAGCACACAGTTAATACCCTTTACGCCAAGTTTAGATTTAAGTAGATATGAATAAAAAGAAATTCCATAGACAACAGTGATAACTCATTCCAAAGATGTTCTTATTCATTAAATAACTCTAATAAAAAACAACCTAAAAAAAGGATTTTTGCATTCAATTGCCTCAAACATTAAATCCTTTACCTCTAATTTACATTAGAAATTATCAAAAGATAGATGAAAATTTTTTTTGATAAGTAAGCCATAGGAATAAACCCCTCTAAATGGGAGGGCTTTGGATCTTGAACTTGAATATTGAGGGAATTAAAATCATAATTCTATAGTTTAAAATTGCAGTAAATATGCATAGTATCTTGATAAAATCGAGTTATAGACAATTGCAATTCTTTTCCCCTAGAATTATAATTAACATTTGTCAAAACTTACAATGTAATTATTCAAGTTAGATAAGCAAAGACAATCCTAATTTAGAGTGACGTGCAAAGAACCCAAATTGAGAATATTGCTCCCAATTTTGAATTTTAATTCTGAAGAGCTGAAGACAATCTGCACTAATTATCCAGTTTAATCACGAAACTTTTGGCATACAAAGAATGAATTCAAAAAGTAGGACAGTACATATTATCAGCAATGAACTTGCTTGGTAGTACTAAGAAAAACCCATGATTAGTTACTAAACCATTTGAGCAATATAATTAACCAATGTTAACCTTAACGGTATCATGGTCCTCATAGACATTGTCCTCAACCTATTAGAGACATCCAATTGATTACACTTACGTTAATTACTAGAGGCTTAAAAGGTTAAATATATTGAGAATCGTAATCCAAACCTTACTGTGCCTACTCCCCTAAATCCTTTCAGAACTTAATAAAAATTTGACAGCCAGGAACGCAAATATATAGCATAGGCAAGAAAAATTTTGCACTTATTTTATTACTCAATAATCTGCTTTTCCATCACTTACTCACGGGGCCCCTAATATTGAGTTTTTCAGCCACATAGATGAATAATATCAGCCATCATAGATGCAACCAAAACGTCAGTTTTCAACATAGCATATAGAAGCTGCTTGGTGTACCAAAATAAATACCACGGAATTCTTACTTACTATAGTCATAGCTTGTGGTCATCTCCAATCATTCTCCAAATAGGATAATTAGTAGTTAAAAAGTATCCTCAGACTTGTTGAGGATCATTTATATTAAGTGTTTCTACATCCCAATTGCTTGTTGGAGCTTTGCTAAGACCAATAAAATGTAAAGGACACAAGCAAGTTAAAGGTCCAATATGCCAACAACTCAATTCAAGAGCATGGCCACAATCTTCAACAACTGATCCAATATATTCCAATGTCTTGAAATCAATTACAGTACCAACACTCCGAGCCCAACATTAACTACGTATTCTTACCTGACAAACAGATTATTAAAATTATATCAGCAAGAAACTAGCATTGTAGATTGCTTGAATTTTACAAGCATCATCAAGTCAAAGGTCCATAACGAGTTCATAGCAGAGTTAAAAGTTTAACACCAAAGAAGCCCGGGTATAACAGTTGAGATATGATGGCAATAGGAGTACTGGTTTCAATGATGTTACCCCACAATATCTTGGAAAAGCCTTGTGTTGCAAAAAAAAAAAAAAAAACATTCTGCTCTCGCTTTGATTCTGAAAGTTTAACATTTGTGCTAACAAGCAACAGATTGGCACAAGCCCTTGGTATCCGCAAACATTATTTCAGTAATTTTCAATTTTTGACCATGGTCTCATTAATTACACTAATCAGCTAGAAATGCCTTTTGGAGCTCCTCCCAATAGTATATTCTTTACTACCAACCAAACAATAGCAAGAATTTTCACCGCAACCCATCATTCGTATCCAATCAGCCCCATCAGGGAACGATTTTGAATGTTTAAGCGCTGCCAACCCCCCCAGACAACAAGTCCTCGTGAAGGTAAAAGGAAACCAAGATAATATTGAAGATCAGACATCTCTGTTCCTTGTGATCCATTCATGAGCAACTCCTCAAAAAAAAAAAGAGGAGAGAGAAAGAGAGATTCGGCTAGCTGCTCATAAGATTTAAACGAGCTTTCATAGAGAGCTTAAACCCCTGTACTGCTCACTCGTACAACCTTTGTTGACATAAATGGCAAATAAAATTCCTTCCAAAACTGCTCCAATCTCAAAATTATAGAGAACTCATTTGTATCTCTAGCTTAAGGCAATTCCTCAACAACTATAGCTTCATAATAACATTACATAGAACATGCACTCAAAATTCCAAGTAGGCAAGCTCAGTCGAGTTAGCGAAACATGGCAAGCTCAGTCGAGTCAGCGAAACCTTCTCTTCTTAAAATTGAATTGCAACAGAAAAAATAAATCGAAACGAAACGGTTTCAGTTGTTTCTGGAGATTTCAAGGAAAGTTCAGGAACGAAAACGGCTATTATCCAAAGCAAGACCAACAGAATCCAAACACATAGAAACTAAAACGCAAATAGAGAAGAGAAAAGAAACCCTAACCTTCTCGTTCTTGAAGCGAGTACGGACGTTACCCAGCTCTTTATCGACGCGGAGCCTCTCTTGCTCTTTGTTCTGGCAATTACGAACGTCGCTTATGAATACGGACAAACCTCTCATTCCCGAAAGCGCCATTTCCCTATCAGATCCAGCAAGAGAGAGGAACAGACTCTCTCTTTCTCAGCTCCACCAATCACAACCTCTTGCTAATAACTCCAAACAAGCACACAGATGATGAGATCTAATCAGATGAAAAAATTAACAGCGATCGCAGAGTCTGAAGATCTAAGACTGTAATTATGAGGAAAAAACAGGGATGGGATCGGAGATGGAAAAATTGGTTCTTCAGAGAGAGAAACAGAGAGCGGTTGAGACCGTAAGGGGAATGGAATGGTCACGGTGCGCTTGAGTAGAAATTTTGCAAAAGCCGTCGGGGCAGTGCGGGAGATGACTTTGAATTTGCATGTTTTAAGTCGCTTTCCTTCCGTTTTTTCCCTTTCACATTCACTTTGACATTTCGAAGTCCTTCCTTACACCTTATTCTACTCAAGTGTCAATTACTATTAACTCCTACTGTTAACTAATTAATTACAAGTTTAACAGAGCGTATCTAAGTTTTGGGGACCCCAGTTTCTCCCGTCCGCCAACCTTCCTTTCTCTTAACCATAATGTCCTTTGATCGTGTTTGTTATTTACTTATGAGGGGTAACAGGTCTTTCTTTCCTTCATCGCTTGTTCGTAGTTTGTGAAAAAGAAAATTTCCACACTTGTGTGTCTTGCTTTTTCCTTTTGCGATTAATGCATGCATTTGGCAGCCAATTAATGTGATACTGTAACACAAAAGGCTGCTCTCTGACTCTGAAAGAGTTTGGCGCACCATGTCTGTAGGACTATCGCCTATTTAAGTTGCCGGTCGGTTAATAAAATCCGAGGCAGGATGTGTCAATTACAATAACCAAAAGGAAAGGCAAAGCCATTACAAATTTTGGTTTTTGCCAGTGTGTACTATAAACCCTCTTGTTGGGATTATATATACTTTTTCCTAGCGGAGTTGATATTTTTTAGTTCCCGTTTTAAGTAAGGAATAGAGGAAGAGCTGGGGGTAGTACTAGCAAGAATCATATCATCCTCATTCAATGGGTCAACAAACTATTGCACCCCACTCCATTTTGCCCAATCTACAAATTGCATACCGCCATAAATATTGTTGGCAAATCTCACACCCACGGTGAATGCCATTGCAACTGGTGGGGCTCGCTTCGCCGCCGGTGATGCCTCGACCAGTTGCTCCAATCCGTTGATAATTTGGTAGCGAGTGTTGGAAGAAACAGCAAGGAAAACGCCTGATACAAACATAGAAGGGGTCACATATGTTGATAAATGGAAGGTAGTGAAAACACAATAAACCTCAATGAGAAGCCTTCTCATATAAATGTAGTTTGATGATTAAAATCATAAATGAAAAACGACAATCTTAGTATATTCTGTAAACCCTAAACCAGAACTGAATAGAAAATTGCAGACTGTGGTCAAAAGTCTAGATCAATGCAATAATTAGAGAGTTAAAGAATTATGGAATTCAGGAAAAGATACCTACCCCAAAGAGCAGCACTTTTAACAAGAGGTGGGACGGGAATATCTTCTTCAGATTTCTTTATATTCCTGATGATGCAAAAAAAAAAAAAAGGCAGTAACCAACATCAAATGCAGAACTAAGAAGCTTATACTAAGAGGCTAAACAAGGATAAGAAAACTACACAAATGACCAACTAAATAAGTTTACCAGCACCTACCTGACAATGAATTATTCTGAATTCAAGTATCAATAATCTATCCTCAAAAGTGCAACCAAAGATTTCATCATACAATTATGAAATACATAGAAACGTACCGCTTTGCAGTCATGATCAAATTAGCAATGCCTTGACCAATAAGTCCACATACAAATCCAACCGAACCATACAATACACCCTGCATTTAGAAAATGCAAAATTCAGAAATAGGAAACAGAAAAGTAATAAAACTACCATGTCGGAATATACCATCATACTAAGTAAGGACTGCAGTTCTAGGATTCCCTTAAAAGATAAAAACATTAGTTATGGCACATAAATTAGATATGTATTACCTTATAGAAGTATGTAGCAACTCGCTGCCTCACAGTGAATTTGCATCCTGGCCTTTCTGCTTCAAAGACACTGAAAAGGTAATAAACAGTATTGAGCAACGTAATAAATAACTGAAATTCTGGGTGATATTTGAAACTTTGTAAAGCCTTAAGACTGAAGTTGCAGTCATAATTCCTAAAGTCACCACAATCCCGGATAAAAGAAACAGGAAAATATGATGGCAAGCTTTCAAATATTACCTGGCAAAGAGGAGACACCAAAAGGAAATCAAACCAATGAAATCGTATCTAAGAGATTTCTGGTTCTAGAAAACTTGACTCACGAAGGATCAAGATCATTTTTTGAATTAAATGTATTTGTGTTCAGGGTCATCTTTGCAGCATAATGCCAAATCTTTAGCAACCACAATCTGTTTGAGAAACATATTACATTTGAACTGCCGGGAATTTTCATAACTTTAGCACAAAAAGGTATGAATTTCCTTACCAAGACAATTACTAATTAAACCTAACTTCATTCAACATAAAGCAGCTGACAGGAAAAAGAATGATAAATCAAATTATTTGCAAGCTCTAGCAACGTGGCTGAGACCTGCTAGGAAGAGCTGCACAAGCCTGGTGCAGACCTTCAAGCAAGCCTCTTGATCTTGGCACAGCGGGTTGTGTTTGCCCAATTCGGGCATAAGGGGCTAACATCCCAACCAAAGCAATGTCAACCACGATGCCAACCAAAAGATCAGCAGCATATAACTCAAACTCAGACCAGAAGTCCTTCCCTCTTTTCTGAACCTCAGCAAATGTTGCACAGCAAGAATCGATAACTATCTGTAGCATTCCATAAATAAATAAGATTTTTGACAAATCAAGACAAACTATTTACTTTAAAGTGAGCATTACCTCAGTTCCAACTTTAAAAAGAAAAGAAGGATCAGCCAGCATTCGATTACGCAGCAAACTGCAATATCTCATCAAAAACCCCAATGGCCAAACCGAACCCTGTAGTTATCCCAAACACATTATTCATACTAAAGTAGACCATCTTCAGGACACAAATAGTCGTATGAATTCCAGTAAACAACGAACCTGCAAATCAAGGTAGCGAAGAAGGAACATCTTGCGAATACCAATAGTCTTGGCGGCTTCCAGCATATCATTGGGAAGGTGAACACCTCGCGCTTCCGTCTCCTTTAAAACTTTCTCCAATCTCATTATTGGCCCAAACTCCTTCTCCTCCCAAGAGTCCCCGCCGTCATCAGAAGAATCTCTATCATCACCGCCGGCGCCACCTCCGTTGCCACCTGAAAAGTCCTTACCACCGCCACCACCACTACCATCAGCAAGGTCGAATACCGGACGCTCCTCCTCCGACAGGCCTTTCCGAGGCAGATCATCAGCCGGCGGCGGGACGGAGTCGAAATTGGAACATTTAAGAATAAGAGTGGGAAGAGTGCGCATTTGGCTGTGACCAACTAATGGAAACTGGGAGAGGGTGGGGATGGGGTAGGCGTCGTCAGACAAAGTGGTAGGGAGAGAAAGTTTAAGGCTTTGAGAACAAACTGACATTGTGCTTCTCGAACTTTTTATTTTTACTTGATGATGATGATGTGAAGAAGAAGACAACTACATAAATATGTAAGTTCTTTCTGTGGTGTCTTGTAATGTTGTTCTGCCGGAGGAGGAGGACCAACTAGGTTTTGTAACTATAACTAAAGCCTCTAAGGGGCGAACTCAAAAGTCTCTTCACTTTGTTGGACTTTGAGTTGTTATTCGATGAGGTCGACACCAGCTGAATACGGAACTGAATGAGCTGGTGGAGTGTTTTGGTTGACCAAGACACAGATTGTGTTGTATCCGATGAAAAAATCAAAAACAAAGACGACACTTTTAGGCGACGTCGCCTGAGAGATTCGAACTCTCGCGGGGAAACCCCATGTACTTAGCAGGCACACGCCTTAACCACTCGGCCAAAGCGACGACTGATGTATTTGTGCTTTCGTAACTTAAATTATATATAGCTGAAATTGAGGTTTCAACTGACAGTAAGCCAGGCTAGTTTTTTTTTTTAAAAAGTTTAACAAAATACCGTTATTTTATATCTTCTCATCAGGTCAACTGGGGCCGAGGTATATTTGTCATCCTTAATTCATTTTTTATTTTAATACTTCATACCTAGCAATTTATTTTTTGCCTCAAATTTCGTATGGTCATTTTGTATGTTCCTGTCGGACCAACCCACGCCAAAGTCAAGTCAAGCCGAGCCATATTTGTACCTTTAGTTCAGATTTCATTTTAACACTTCATACTTAGCAATTCATTTGTTGCCCCAAGTTTTGTGCAAGTCCCGGGTCTTGAACATGTACCTTAGCTTTTCTGGGTTCCAAATCGACTGGATAGCTTAATATGCACGTTCCAACAATTCAAACAAAGGTCAAGCAAATGCGCAGTGGATTTTGTGATTTTGAAATGTTATATAATGAGTGAGATAACTGTACATCAATACATACATTCTTGAAGGGGAAGCAAAAGGAAATGAAAAGAGACAGCATATATGCTAACTACAGTTTGCAAATCTTCCCTTTGTATGGGAGCTCCATTCTAAATCTGATGTTTTGCTTTCAACCCCAGATTCGGGATGGAGCGTAGTGACTTGCAACTTATTCAAAGACTGCTATGACTTTGTTAATACCACAACATTTTCAGGATATACGGATACACACCCTTTTCTGCCTTCTCTTAATGAAACGCTTAAGAAATCTAATTATAGAAAATTACTTCAACGTAATTTGGAAGAAGCTGCAATCGCGATTCCATTTAACTTGAGACCACTTTGCAACAAAAGATTGAAATTCAACTGCCTAAAGTGCCAAATCCTTCAACCACCCATTCTTTGGTTTCCATGTTCTGAAAAACTCTTTTTTCTTATTGTTTTCACATGATAGCTATCCAAGGAATGAAAAACTTCTCCGATGCCTGGACTGTCGGGAAGAGCGTGCTTTCTCCACCGATGCCCTGGGAGTATGTCCAGGGCTGTTAACAACGTCAGGCTGGGTATCCACGGAACCTGGAAGAAGATTGCATCCAATTTTCCTGCTAACCAAGTGAGGGGAACTAAGTGAGCTGTGTGATTTGGTGACCCTCTTCATTTCTTGCTTTATTTTAGTAACCTCTTCTTCTAGTTCCCCAACTCTAGACCTCATATTTTCCATATCAACCTTTAAAACCTGGTTTTCACGCACAACTGAAGCCCATCCATCTCTCTGCACAATCTGACCAGCCATGTCGGTTGGATCAGTCCCTGGACCTCCAGGTGCACTTTCAGTGTCCAAGACATGTAGACAGCTGGCAAGGGCAGTTCTCAGTTGCATCTGTTCAAAGAACAGGACTTGAAGAATGACTCGAATTGGTAGTCTTCCATTCTGGGAAGCATGCACACAAGCATCAATGGAGAGCTTCTGGTAGTCAATGATGTTGCAAAGTTCTTCCTTCTCTTTCTCTGACAGCCATGGATGTGACTGCACAGTTCTATGAATAATTAGATATGTTTAAGATCAAAGAAAAGCTTTCATTTAAGTAGAAGACCAAATAAATCAAACCTTGAAGTATATATCCAGTGCTCTGTATAAACCATCATGTAAGGATCTCGAAGAATCTGGAAGGGCCTCTGCAAGAGAACGTATCTTCTTAGGTTTCAAATTAACATCAGAAGCAACCTCTGCAATATAGTTATCGATCAATTTTGCAGCTTTTTGCAGGGGCTGAGAAGACGGTGAAGTTTCCAGATCCAAGGACAATGGAGAAAAAGATGCTAATCTTGATTCCGAACTTGTAAAGTGGCCAATGATCCTTTGCACACAGTCAGTATCATATAAAGCATTGGAATCAGAGTAAGTAGGAATTAGAAGGCTGTCTAGGGTTGCCAATTCCAGCTGCATCCCTATTTTCCTCTCTAAAGAGTCCCTACATGTTTGATTGACATCCAATATCAGTGCTGTGCGGAGAAGCCCTAACAAAAATCGACAAAAGGATTTACCCTTCTTTTCTGGAAGAAGTTTTTCAATTGTTTCGATTAAAACC
>JANSVA010000008.1:7722018-7741420 GCA_025504915.1 Erythroxylum reticulatum | reverse complement strand
ACTCTGGTTGATTACGCGATTTGTTAATATGAGAAGTCAGTCAGAAGACCCTTTCTTCAAACAACATGGAGAACAACGTACAAGTTGTATTTGGTATACACAGACATTGAAAGACCTTGTAAAATGCTATCTTTAAATAGTAGCAAATACTAGATGGTATTTATTGATGATTCTACCATCTTTTATTGGATTTTTTCTTAGATTTAAATCTGAGGTTCCTGTTGTATTTTAGAAATATAAAACGTAGGCAGACAATTAAAGTGGTTGTCAAATATTGAAAAAGAATATATAAATGACATTTTAGACAAGTTATAGAAAGAAATTAGTATTGAACACCAACTCTCAATACCTTAATTACACTTCATGAGAAGGAATTGCCAAAAAAAAGATTATGAGTGGAGGCTGTAAACACTATATATAGTTTAATTGTTGAATAGGTTGTTATCTAGCTAGAATTTTAAAAAAGAAAGAGTTTTATTTGAAGCTTGGTTTAATTATAAACCAGATTTACACAATCTAAGTAGTTTTGATTCTCTCTATTTTTCTTATGTTCTACAAGTAAAAAAGAGACAAATTTGATACAAAGTTCTATTTTCTTTTGTTCTATAAGTAAAAAGAGGCAAACTTGATAGGAAAGTAAAGCCTGAGTTTGATTAGATATAGAAACTATTTCAAGCTTACAGATCTATTTTTCAATTATAAAATGAAAATTTCCTGTAAATAGAGATGTCAAGTTCAGGGAAGATAGACAATGAAAATTGCATGAGTTAATAAAGTAGTTGCCACGTAGTTCACAGTATTTTGATGATGGCATAGAAGATGTCTCTATTAGATGTAGAAAGTCCTTATCTGATGTTTATGAAACAAGCAACTTCTTGTTTTTGAACCTCCAAAGTTTAAAAGAGGTGAAGAAAGATGACAAGTGGATTGGAGCAACGAACGAGGAGCTTAAAATGATAGAAAAGAATGACAATTGAGAGTGGTTGGACGGACCTTAACACAAAAAGGTTATGAGAGTTAAATAGGTTTTCAAAACTAACCTTAATGTTGATGGTTATATAAATAAATATAAAGTTATATTAGTGATGAGAAGTATACTCAAGTAATAATCTAAGTGTTCCGAGTATACTTCTCATAAACTTTTTTTCTTGCATAGGACCAAAAGGTCATGTGTTTAAATCTTTCTATTTACACTCTCTCGATCGAGCCTGTCATACAAGATTTGTCTAATACAAAATACTCGGTTAGTGTGATTTATCGACTATTGTGTCAATTAAAAAATTTATGCAATGCGAATCTAAAAAAGAAAAATAAATAAAATAAAATGTTGCTTTCTTTGGCAACATAAAAAAGAATTAATTAGATGTAGAATCTACTTTTTGAATGGTTATTTTTAAAAGGAGATTTATGTAGAACGTACGTAAGAGATTCTAAATTAAAAGATAAAAGAATGTTTAATTATTAAAGAAAACCTGATATGATCTCAAATAGGCTCTCAAGACTAGACCAAAAGGATTATAAAATATTTCAATGATGCAGCAAATTATGAAATTAAATATTTTTATTTTCAAAACTTTAAATTTTATGATTATTTTGATAGTGATTAGGCAAGTTGTTTTGATTATACGAGATATAGAACATGTATTTATCTTTGCTTTAGATCAAAGAAATAAAGCGTCGCATTTCAAAATAAAAGAGTCAAAATTTGAAAAGAAAAAAGTGTTAAGTAATTGTTCAATGGATTAAGTCTTTAAGAACTATTTTAATCCTAGGCAGGAAAATTTTATTGTGTTCGAGTCACTATAATCATGAGAAATTTTAGTGATCATCTGCAATGGCGGAGCACCAACTTTGTGAAATTAATTAGCCGTGTTTCTTTCAAAGTATAGCTGGTTTCTTAAGGTTCTGACGGTGACTGAAGAACTGTAGCAGAGTAGATGATCAAAAACTGAGGTTACCACATGCATGTAACTCAAAGTGGATGCCTTTTATAAGGTAGGACAGCTGGATGAACATCTCAATAAGACACGCTACTTTGTTTTAGTTGGAACTACTGCTAATTCTTGTTTTAATATGACATCCGACTCTCAGGATTTAATCTCTTAGGTTGGTACAAATTGCAAGCCACCGTTTCACTCCAAGACCTTTTCCCAAATCTTGTCAATTGTTGCTGAGTTCAAACGTACTTCCTCCTTTGTAAGTGTCAAGCTCTTGACTAGGTGATCAAAGAAATAATTAAAAGGTTTCATCTCATTAGGTGCTTATGTGAAACGTCAGGAACACTGAATCCTTCAGCAGATTTTGTCAATAAGTCAAGTTTGTCTCTCGCTATAAATTCCACTTCCAAGAAGCTATACGGCATCACCATTTCACCTTCGCCACATAAGAGTCTTTGTAATTCACTCTTTTATTTACACAGAACAAAAAGAGGATGAAAAATATGGCCTTTTCAAGGTGTATTCTGTCTTCTATTCTTCTACTTGTTTTGGTGGTGTCTGCGGCTAATGCTCAGCCCTTGGTTCCAGCATTGTTTATATTTGGTGACTCAGTAGTTGATGCAGGAAACAACAACAACATTCACACCATTGTCAAAGCAAACTTCCCTCCTTATGGAAGAGACTTCAACCACACAGCAACTGGCAGATTCTGCAATGGAAAGCTTGCCTCAGACTTCACTGGTACAAGAGCTATTAAAATCGCACCAACAGTCTGATTCTACGATTCACCAACTCACTTCTTCTCCTTTTCTCTTTGGTTCATAAACAGCTGAGAACATAGGTTTCACTTCATACCCGCCAGCTTATCTTAGCAAGGAAGCTCAAGGAAACAACCTCTTGATTGGAGCGAACTTTGCCTCCGGTGGTTCTGGTTACTATGACACTACTGCAAAGATATATGTAATTTCAGTGACATTACTTTTATATTAAACTCTCATCTGACAAGTTAATTTAGGGTACGATGCCCACTCATTGTGGACTACTAACGAAAGCTTTAATCTTTGCGTGTGGTAGAATACAATTCCATTGAGTGGGCAGTTAGAACACTTGAAGGAGTATCAAAAGAAGCTAGTAGGAATTGTAGGGAAGGCGAATGCTTCAGCAATAATATCAGGGTCGGTGTACCTTGTGAGTTCAGGGAGCAGTGACTTTGTCCAAAACTATTACGTCAATCCTCTTCTCTACAAGTTCTACACACCAAATCAGTTCTCAGACATTCTCATAAAATCCTACTCCCATTTCATTCAGGTAGTTTCTAATTACTTTTCTTCTATTCGTTCCATTTGATAAAAGCATATTATTAAAACCGCATAATGTGTGTAGGGCCTATATGAACTTGGAGCAAGGAAAATTGGAGTAACAACATTGCCCCCACTAGGATGCTTGCCGGCGACCATAACCATATTTGGAACAGATAGTAACGAATGTGTGGTCAAGTTAAACAAAGATGCAATGTACTTCAACAACAAACTTAATGTCACATCTCAAATCCTGCAAAAAAAGCTCTCAGGCGTCAATCTGATTGTCATGGACGTTTACCAACCTCTCCACGACCTTGTTACAAAACCTGAAGATTATGGTAGATACATTCTAATATAAATACGTAAACCTATGAGATTCTCTATAAGTGATTGGAACTAAACTCTTATTGGATACATCCAAGAAAGTTTCAGGGGAGATTTAAGTGATATATAATTGTGGTTTGCAGGATTTGCAGAGGCAAGAAAGGCATGTTGCGGAACAGGGTTACTGGAAACATCAATATTGTGTAACGCTGACTCAGTAGGAACATGCAAGAACGCTACAGAGTACGTCTTCTGGGATGGTTTCCACCCATCGGAAGCTGCAAACAAACTAATAGCAGACGATTTGCTTACCGCTGGCCTATCCCTCATCTTTTAGTTTTAGGAATATTTGATGGATTCTAGTTGCTATATTTGATCATTCTATTACAACTACCATGTCCTAAAACTTGGTTGTTCTTTGTAACGTTGTATGTATTGCTCTGTAAAAGCATGATTCAAAGTTGTGGAGATTTTCCTCTTTGATTAAATCATATAAATCAAAGTTTTATTTACCGTGAAATCAAAAAGATGTACTTTTTCAGTGTTTCAACAAGATGTCTCGATACCATCCACAAACCACAGCATATCAAAATTTGCCCAACTAGCCCAGCCCTTAGAGGAGTTGCGTTCGATTTCCGGTGATTAGGTGCATTCAAGAGAGCTTAGAGTTTCTCGTCAAAACATAAAAACTGGAAAAGTTTTCCGACTTAAAAAGTCAATCTTACGGGTGAGTTCCAAATTTGAAATGGCACCCCAAGTCCTTAATTTGAATTGAAGGGCTTCGACTCTTCAGCCTAAACACATTTATTTCTTTGTGACGAATCAAACTTGTCCATAAAGCTCTGTCAGATGGATTACAGCTTAGCGGCGCTGAAGGTTTTCTGCGTCCAACTGAATGATGCCCGCCAAACACCTTCGCAGAACGCCTTCACTCTGGGTGGCATTCTCTTCCAACGCGCCTGGTTACAGGGCGTTTTGGTCTCCAACGACGGCCGTCTACTTCTCGATGACTCCACGGGTATTATCGAGCTTTCCCTGGCCGGCGAATTCCTCCCCCGCCGCTGGGATGTAGGTATTGTCCCGACTACTCTTTGGCGCATTTCATCATATACATTGTCTGAATTAATTACAGTAGACAATTTTCACCTTCAACGCATAGGAATGTATGTGATGGTGGTTGGTGGTTATTTTGTTCGCACGGGTGACAATCCCATGATCAAGGTGAACGTTTTTGTTTTTTTCGCTTTCCTTATATTCCATTATTGTTCCAATCATCACTAAATAATTAGTTCTTTCGGAATGAATGTTTTAAATCCATCAGGTTCATAAGATGGTTGATCTTTCAGCATTTCCAGATCGAGAAGCCATGTGGTATCTTGAAGTTATGGAAGCATATAAACTTTTCTATCAGCCTTTGATTGAAGATTTCATGTGAGCCTCGGTTCTTAAATGGCCCACATTTCCAGATGCTTCACTACCCAAGTTGGTTTGTTCTTTGCATCATGCATTTTGTCAATTTACATGTTCTTTGGTTTCGTTTCCTTGGGAAAAAGACTAAGACTTCATGGTCTTGCTTGACCTCTGAAAGGAATGCTCAGTTTGCATAGTCACAGATTCTCAAAAGTATGCTCTTATCTTTGCTCTTGCTTTTTATGGTTGTATCAGATATTAGACAAGCTTTCGTTGCATAATGAAATGTGGCAATGTAATGTTACTGGTAGTAATACAAATGCTTAAAGATTACTGAAACCAAACAAATTCTCTTCATCTACAGATGCTCAATTACTCAAATCTGTTACAAAGCAGATGGTGAAAGAACAGACTACATACTAAACAAAAGGTATATAATACCTAATACACACCTTACTGTTAAAATGAAAGGTCACGGTCATTTTAGGAGTCTTTCTAATTATGACTGTTGAAAAAAAAAAAAACCTTGTTGGGCATAGATGAGGATTTCAATTTCCTAATCTAAAGTCTACAAAAATTCCCCCATGAATTCCTCGTATCAAAGCCTTGTGTCTAGAATTTTGGGGGCAAGACATCACAAAACCTGAGATTTCTGGATATAAAAGCAATTGCAGGATATTTCAAGCATTCATTTACTAAATGTCAGCAACTGTGGACCTGGCAAAAAAGGGCACAGATTGTTGTTACATTTAGAACATTATTCCAAAACCCCAATCTCTGTCGCCTTCAAGTATAAGTCGCATGTGAAAGGAAATTGCATTTATAGTATCAAATGAGATATTTGCCAATCCTCTCCTTATCGCATGGCTTTCTTGCCATTTAAAATAGGAGGAACCTAGTCACTGCAGAGAGAAAGAGATGCAGCTTACCTAATATGTTTACAGCAGCAATCCAAAAATCTACGGACATTTACGTCATCTACATGAAATTCTTCTGCAATACGTTCCCTTCCCTGCTCAAGAGAGTCCTTTGAAGTGGTCCACTGATTTAGAATACTAATTATTCTTTGAATCTGTAAGAAGTAAAGGAAAACATGGCACTGCAAAACTGCTTTGAAACAGGAGAAATATAATACAAAAGCCACAGATTGTTTGGCCACATAGAAGCTTCTTAAATCAAAGTCTTGCATTGCTCACTCCAAGCTAACAGACTTCAAAAACAGGATACAGCTATGTATCTGGCATTTAATTTTGAGGTAGAACTAGATGAGTTATTCAATTCTCCACTGAGATTATCCAACTGCCGATCAAGAAGATCTTCCTCAATCAAGTCAGATTTTGCCAATAGAACCAAGACGTACTGATGCAGAGTGGATAGATTCATCTCATTTTCCTTGATGCGGACAAATAACCTTGCCATAATGCTCCAGAGTGCACTCCGTGCGTCCAAGTCATCCGAAGCAAAAGAAAGTATATCAAGCAGGCCTTCTAAGAAAGGCAAATCTGAACATATCCCAAGTGTCATCTCTATCTCAATATGGGGTCTGATATATAATTATGATCCAAAAAGAAAAGAAGCATTTCCAGTAATATGAAGGGATTACCCTGAGATATATCATATGTTAGATCTGGTACATCAGACAGAACATTCGCAAGTAAAACTGCAGCTGTAACACAAGAGCTGGCAACCTGCAGTTGAGATAATTTTTATGATGATCAAATAATTAATATTTCATATTGCAAGTATTTAATAGCTTTACTTGGTAGTGACATAGGTTGTTTTGAGCAAAATATGTCCCCAATTCATCAAAACAGCTGCAAGTTTAGCTCCAACATACTAATTACGAGCAATGAAAATACTCAAAAACATTGACAAAAGGAGATTTCCAATAATTCTACAAATGGGACATACCTCAACCTTATCTGGCAGTTTGACCAATTCACAAACTATATTAAAAAGTTCCCTGTTAGAGGAAATTTCTTGGGAATGTCCTTCTAAAGTTGAGAGAGCTTCAGTGGCACGAAGAATCACGTCAAAGACAGAGTACCTGAGGAAACGTAGATTGAGCAGCAAAAAGAAAAGAAAGGAAAGTGCAAATATACGTGACTCTTAAAGAGACAAAGAGACTATCAGGTAACATGAATATTCAAATAAAAATATTAATCTGACAAGCAAGTTAACCAATAATAAGCATCCTGTCAACTAATTCCAGGCAATAGGCATACACCAGTGTTATAATGCCATTGATATACAGGTATTACAAGAAGAGACAAATCAACAAGAATAGAATAATGTTTAATTTAATTAATATTTACTAAATTATTAAATAATTAACAAGAATTTTGTACAATTAATGATAAAATAATATTAAATAACTTGGATTAAATATACCATTTATTCATTTGAACATCAAAAGGATAAGGTATAAGTTTTCAACTGCATAGTCTGTGGTTAGCTACGCCAGCCTTCCAATCATTTCTTCACAGTTTTAAATAGTTCCAACAGCTACTTCCAATATTAGCACAATAGAGAGCAAAAACATTATAACTCAGGAAAGAAGAGTTTCAGAAAGTTACCAGGAGATGAAGCTAGATAAAATGAGTTGCCAAGAGATAAATTCATCTAAGGTCAGAATTCTTTACCAAAAACATAGAACAAGATATCTATATGAGCAAACCTAAAACAAATAATGTGATCAATGTTTTCAAAAAAAATTTTAATGGATAAAATTTTGTTATGATAGAAACAACAAATTATTCATCAGAAAATAGTAAAATATTCATGTCCAATCTTTGGATAAAATGAAAATTATGTCATACCTTTGAGAAAATCTTTCACCAGTTAAATTCCTCATTTCAAAGGCTAACAGATTGATCAATAAGCTTGGTAAACCAAGCCCCATCAAAGTTGAAAGAAGATGACATGAAACTTCTGCTTGGCTCTCAAGGATAGCCAATAGCAATCCTACAATCTGTCAAATAGGAAGCTCGTTTAGCTATAGGACAAAGCAAAAACTTAACTGTTCTATAAAGAATTACATATCATTGGGGTCTTCTTTGTGTACATGTCCAAGTGCAATAATGAAGGTAATTAGCAACGTTCACAACTTATTGAAAAAAGTTAAAAGATTTCTTTTATTACAACCTTATCAATAAACATATTAACTGATCCTACATGTTGCAATTAACAACATGGAGAAGATCACATAAAGCACCATAAACTTTGTTCAAATGCAGAGGATATGTTTCAAGATTGTGCATCACATAAAAATTTTAAGTATCCGTTTTTTCATTAGTTCATATCCATCCAAGATTTTCCACAAAACAATCAAGAAGCTTGACTCCAACAATTTGGTATCAATGACCATTTCCTAAAGTTTCAATCTAATGGCTATGAGGAAGTCCAGGAAGAGGAATCCAACTTCCTTCAAAGTGTTATCTTCATTATGTATAATATTACAAATGTGTATGATTAGATTAGCATGAGCACTTATATAAAATAAAAAGCCATACAAACTTAACTTGCTTATATATCATCTGTTTGACAGAAGGCAGATACAAAATCTTGCACAGAATTTTCAGTTACCTTCTCGGACAGCTGTGCATTTAATGTATTTTCTGCGATCCACATAAGACGACTCAGAATATGCTCAGAAAGCAATGCTTTAGCCCAAGTATTAGATTCACTGCCTTGAAGACCCAAAGACAAGAGCCTGTGTCAGAATGGAATGTGTGAAAAAGGGTATAAAGCAGGAGTAAGAACAAAAATCAATTTGTGTCCATTTTCCTGGATAATCAAATTGTAAGTGATAATAAATTAAGCGTTTGGATTTTAGAAATAGAAATTAAGGCTTTAAAATGAAAACCCACAAGCTATTCAAAAGACTTCTGTATCGAATGATAGCATAATAAAAGTGATATCCCTTCATATGTAGAGAGAAGGAATGTGAACAATTTCACAAGTAATGAAAAATCTATACACCAATGGATGCCCTAGTGTGATTTGTGTAATGCTCCATGAGAAGTAAACCTTCATGTTCTTGCAATAATTAAAAGAAAACTCCAAGGACAATGTATTGAATGAAATGGATAAAGGAGAACAGGGTGAAGAAAAGGAAAATTGTCAAGGAACAATATAACATAAAGCAGTATCATGCCTTTTCAGAATAAGGGATAAATTTCTCCATACAACTAAAATTTGAGAGAACAGTTCTTGGTTAGTATCAGATATGACGAGATCATAATGGCAACATAAAGGTCAAAAAGAATTATGAAACAATCAAAACTTGGATACGTGCAAATTACCGACACAATTCACAAAGGCATTGTGTGTCATCTAAAAACAATTGATCAACAATGAGCTCAATCATCCCTTCTGTGGAGACTATACGCTTCATCGGAACGTCATGGCAACCTAAGTTTGCAATAATGCCAAGGCAGATTTCCTGAGAAAGAAGAAAAAAGGAAAGATACAATCAAAACCAAAGCATCAAATCTTAGAAAACTAATTGAGTAAACCTCACCGTGAAACCACACCAAAACAAGGAAACAAATTCCATAGTTCAAGAGGAAATAATGAAATTGAACTTAAAATCAAAAGGATTTCAAGATAGTGATAATGAGCCTTACTGTAACACGTGCTGATTGGGAAACTTTAAGGTTTGCCAAAAGCACTTCAAGTACAAGGTTTTGCACCTGGACATGAATATTTAGGACATTCCAGTCAATGAAACTATAAAGATAAAATGATAGTTTGCCATAACAACTAGCAAGATAAAACTTCTACGCATTTACTAGTTTCACTAAAAGCCCATGATATTCAATCATTTAGTAAATGGCGTTCCTCACTTCACTTCTCCAATCATTGCTGAATAGTGGATACTGTGCCTGCCTGTGAATTCACTAGTAATTTTCATATAGTTTTTCCAAGAAGACGGAATTATTGAGACTCAAACATTGATTTTCTAAGCATCAGAGATGCTAGCAGAAGTCCTACCGGGGCTTCATAAGAAAAACACATATGATGACGATGATGGCTTCAATGTTAGCTTAAGCCATGCGCCTAAAATCAAAGGCAATGCAGCTTGCAACGAAAAAGACGAAATATTGATACAAGGGAACAAAGCTAAGGTAAGTACCATTAGCAGCGCATGAGTTGGATTTGCAGCAAGATCCCACAGAACACAACCATGCTCTTCCCAAATATCATATTCCCCTAACAAGTCCCCATCTTCTCTTTGACAAGAAGGTTGATTGACATCCATATTGTTAGGCCCATTTTCTTCTCCAGAAGGAGGCAATTCACTTGCTTCCATCCAGCTGCTATTGGACATCTTATCATGGTTGCTTTTGTTCCCCGTGTCGATGGGGATAAGTTTTCGTATCAAAGAAATCACATAACTAGGATCAACCGTCGTTGATACATCAAACAACTGCAGCAATACAAACAAATCAAATTTGATTTTTTCCGCACCACCCACCAGTAAATGCCTCAAATATCGAAAGTGCCAAGCCAAGCAACAAAAAAGGAAAAATTATTTGTTTATGGCAGAACAGTTCAATTACCGAATTATGTTAAGCAAAACGAATATGGTAACCTATTCCGACAAGCAAATTGCTAATATTTTATGTATCACAAACCCTAACTTCATGAATAGGGTTAAAGAAATAGAGCCGTTGGATTGATGTTGAGACCTCATCGGGCGGAGGAGAAGGGTGGTGAGCAGGTGCGTCAATTGCTCCTTCTTCTCCTTCTCCTCCTTCTTCTTCTTCTCCTCCAGTATTTGGTTTCACATCCAAGGCCATTTTAGATTCTTTTTGTGAAAGTTAGTGTCTTGAAGCAGAGTCTTGTGTACTTACTAACTCGGCAGATTGAGTTGACAGTAGCACTATTACTCACTCTTTATAATTTTATGTTTTTATATCAGGCGGCGCTTGCGAATAACCTTCTTTTTCTTTTTTTACATTCCCATCGACATCTCCATATCCATATCCATCCATCGTGATTTTGTTTGCATTAATAATTTTAATGGACATCTCTTCAGAAGAAGTATTCGGACAAAATGCTAGAGATGAAGCTCCAAAGGAATTCAGTGAATAAATCCAATCAAGGTTACCAAAAAATTGGACGAAACAGATATCTTTCAAACACTCATGTTCCTATTTACATCTCCGCTCAAAGGCATGGGACTCAAAAGAATGCAGTGAGGAAAACCAAACAAAAAGCATGGTAAGAAAATGTAGCACAAATCAATGCCTCATAATCTGAAAGCTTTGGCTCAAGTTCAGGTTCTCAGGAACTGGAAGACCCTCAATTCCTATCACCAACAACAACAGCAACAACTCCAGCTTCCATTTCGCCCTTCTTGTTTCCAGACTCATCCACAACAACTGCTTTAGGTTGAAGATTTGGAGTAGAAGGCTCAAGCACATGAAGGCTTGAGGTTAACCATGGATGATTAAGGTAGTCTCCTGCAGTTGGCCTCTTCTCAGGTGAAAAATTCAGCAAGGGAACAATGAATTCACTCATATCAGTTGCATCTTGCTCATTGAAACTGTACTTCTCCATAAGCACTTTATTGAGCGGCCAAAACCGCAATTTACGGATATTCCTTAAATCTCCATGTCTGGTGAAGAAGTCTTGGGAATTTCGACCGCCTAATGCAATCTGAAAAGATTATATCACAAGAGTAAAATGCCAGGACAACCGTAGAAGACATGTCGCCAATATGATTCAGAAATTTTTAGTTTAGTAGTAAATAGCAGTTGACAATTGGCACAATTAAAATGTCTCAATATAATAATAGGCAAATAAAATTGCAAATGAACTTCTCTTTCTTTCTTCCCAAATTCTAGATTAGCATAGCATATGTTACAGTCTCACCCTCCGTGGAATCACACCAAGAAGCTCCATCATCAATGCTAGATGGTCCTGTAAATATCAATCAAGGAGGTTAAAGAATGTCAGACAGGATGTAGCAAAAACCTCTTCACGTAGCATAAAAAGATACTGCTAAGAAAAAACATAGGAAAGTGTCTTGTGTGGCCATACCTCATTCTTACCATACTTCTCACCACTCTGAGGATCAAAAAGCAAATCACCAGTGGCCAACTCAAAGCAAATGCAAGCAAAGGACCATAGATCAGCCGGAGTCGAGTATCTTGATCCAAGAATGACTTCAGGACACCTATACTGTCTAGTCTGGATATCACTTGTGAATTGTTTGTATGTCCAACAAGCATTTCCAAGATCAACCAATTTGCACCTGGCATCAACAGCTGCCAACAGTTTTTGCCTTGTGGAAGAAGAGCTCCTCCCCCTATCACCACGTGATTTCAGGGAAGTATCCTTCTTTTCCTCACTCTTTGCCAAATCACCATCAGAAGAAGACTTGATTGGCTGTTCTTCAACAAAATCATCACTCAACTTTGCATCAACAGCAGAACCTTCACAGAAATATGTCTTGGGATCTGCCTCATTTTCCTTAGAAGCTTCCTGTCCTTCAAAACTCTGAGCTGCCTTCTTAGCCCTCTTTTTTATCTTCTTTTTCTGATTCTTTGTCAAACTACCATTTACACTCTTACTTTCTATGGGAGAATGACATCCAGCAGCAATATTGTTATTCTTGCTGGCCGGAAGGACAAGAGGCACACCGGAGTTATGGGGATCTTTGGAGGGATCAATCATTGATATAAGCAAGATATTCTCTGGCTTCAAATCAGTGTGAATAACTGAAAGCCTGTGATGTAAGTAATCCAAACCTATTAAAATATGAAAACATAGTTCTTTAACTTTGTGTAGAGGTACCCCTCGATAATCACTATATTTAATGAGGGTTAAAAGATTGTCTCCCAAATACTCAAAAATCATGCATATGTGCAGTCCATTGGGACCCGAATGCTTAAAATGGTCCAAAAGCTTGACAACACATTTTCTATCATCTGGATCTCCTTCAGCAACCTGTTTGAGGATCTTTATCTCATCCATTGCAGCCTCAGTATAGCGTTGAGCACTCTTTTGGACTTTTAAAGCTACATAACACTACAAACAATAAACTTCTAATGTTGGTGAGGAGTTAAAAGAAGAAAAATAATGAGAAATGCATGAATCATTTTCACAAACGAAGATGAAGTAAATATTGTTTCCCAAGATGATAATATAATACAGTAGATAACTTGTAACTCTTAGAAAATTCGTAGAAGAGGCTTACTGCATTCTGTTTCTACTCCTCTATTCTATCACCAACCAGAAACTGTAATAATTTCCTCTGTTCTCCCTCACAACAAGCCAATAAACAGTAGTGCTTTATGTTTAATTAAGGTTTCTCCTTCCATTCTCTCTAAAATCTGCCTTTGATCGCATTATCTAAAAGATCGAACCTTTTCTTTGTCTTTTTGAAGGAACAAAATGAACTCTTTTACGCACATTATCTAAAAGACATTCTTTTTTCTTTTCTTTTTTTTACTTTGAATGAACAAAATGAATTCTTGAAAGTAGAAAACATCAACCAAGTAGAAACACAGAAATCAAAACATTTAATCATTCTTCCCCCAAGCAATGTCAGCTAAAATATACATGTACACACACACAGACTTACCGCTCGCTGAGTGTCCCAAGCGAGCCAGACGGTGGAAAAATGACCCCAACCAAGCTTACTCTGCACGACATAACGCTCATTCTTGAATGTGTCTCCAATGGCAACTGCATGGTACCCTCCTCTCCTGTAATCTTTTTTCCCTTCATTTTCCGACTTGTAATCACTTTCCGAGCTCCTTTCCTCCTCCGCCATCATAAACGCTTAAAAACAGTTGAAACTTGGTTACCAAATTGTACCCAATTTTGATGAGCCCTTCTTTATGGGATTGAACCAGACCCCAAGATGAATAATTTTCCAATCTGGGTTACTAGAACGACCAATAAAGTTTTTTTCTTTATGGAATACACGCAAGCAACACTCTAGTGAACAAGAGACAGTTGTGGCCTGTGGGAGGTTTAAGAGAAGTTGCGGTGGTTCTAGTGGTTAGACAAAGGTTAATTAGGGTTTTTGGTCCCTTGCAACTCCCGCTGGGAAATTAATGTCCTGGCCTTGTTCCACGTGTCGCCTAAAAATCCATTGATGGGACCTACATCCTACGTGGATTTTTAATTTATATAAAATAACATATTTAACATTTTTTAATTTTTTAATTTATTTTAAAATTTTGGACATATCTAATATACGTGAGGTCTTTATCTATCAAATAATTAAGGAAAAATTAATATTTTGAAATGAATTATTAAAGTTTTAAAACTTGAATATTTTAAGAATGATCATTTTTTTATATAAGAAACACTAATTTCGTATTCTTATATTGTCTAACTTCAATAATTAAGATAATATAGTTAAATTATTAATTAATGAAATATTCCATGACGTCAACTTTACATGTTTGTAAATATACAATTATACAAATTAACATTAATTGAATTAGCAAGTCAGTTTTACATGTTTGTAAATATACACTAATGCATAGCTAAATTTGAACGTATAGGTAATCCCTAAATTCAAGGATCATAAGTATTGTTTAGTTAGTAGGTAATCAAGAAACTTGACACAGTGTAACTGATCCAAAATGATAAAGGGAAAAGAAGTATACGTATGAAAAGTTGAAAACTCTTATGAGATCTCAAAGTTTAAAGGGCTCCTCTTTCATTGAAGCAATAGAGCACTAGTGTTATAGGGTGAAATTAGGCGTGACAAATGAAAATTAATGAAAACTTATTACATATTAAGGGTGTTGTTAGTCTAGTGAATACCAAGCCACGGCGTCGTGGAAAAGCGCAACGAAAGCATCTACGCTTCCATCCTTTAGAAATGAAGGTAGAAGAAGCAACATTCCTTCAGCTGGTGAATAAGATGGCAGAAATATGTACGGAGTGCCTCCACCGCAATCAAGGTCATCAAATGGCAACCTCAACCAGCTATCCACCTCCATAGTTGGGCACAAAACAGAATCGTAAGCCTCCATATGGTTCCAGGACTTCCTTGTCTACCCTGTGTGCTGCAAATTAAGTCAATGAATGACCTGAAATAATGGTTATTCACTCTTGCAACGGCGTCGTGAATGAGCTGGGTTGCATACGCTAAAGCCCTCTCAAGAGGTCCTTAATTCTGGCTAGCAATTGGTATTATGATACAAGGATGGAATTCAATTTTTAATGTAGCGAAATAATTACAAAAAAATTTTATAAATTAATTTTTTAAAAATTAAGATCAATTTAATTCTATAAAATAATTGACACATTAATCATAATAAAACTAAATTTGTACTTTATTCCGAAGCTTGATCATATTTTTATCATATCCTTTAAATTATTTCCAAAATCAATTCGTCTCAATTATTATAGCTGTACAAAGTTTTTCAAACTTTACAATTAAGTCCAACTTGATTAAAATAATTTTGCTCTCTTCAACTTAATCTATATAGGAGACCCATTAGGTTCTCAAATATGTTGACAATGATTACAAATTCTAATTCTAATTCATAATTAGAATAGAAAATTTTGAACTTCTTTTAATTTATCTTTAGTTATCTAATTAAACAATTTATGATCATATATCAAAATTGGCGTCTAACAATCCGTCATGATCACCTAAATATTTAGGAATGTCAAAGTAATTTTGATTTAACTTTTCCATGCATGATTTTTTATATAATTCAATCATTTCATCATACAATATTCCAATTAGACAAAGCATAGAATTAATGTTTACTTTTTGAGTCCAAACATATTAGTTTTTTTTAAAACGGAGGAACCAACAATTGCTATTCTTTGAATGCGCACCGGGTAAACTTCTAGATTGATACAATAGCCTACAAATCACGTCAACAGAGTACTCTACACTAGGCAAGTCATGTACAATAGGCTTGATCGAGAGAGCGTAAGTAAGGGGATTCGAACACAACACCTTTTGGCCCCATGCCCCCACTCCACCAACTCGACCACCCCCTCGGGGTCCAAACGTATTAGTTCTCTGTCATTAGCTGTCGATTCAATTAATGGCATTTGTAAACTATTTATAAAATGTTGTTCTACCTTGACTAATGATTTTTCGAATCAATACTAATCGAGAACAACGGAATATTCTCTCTAATTACTTTACGGTGATGAAATCTTATCTTGATCACACAACTACCTCCATATAGTTTATGCTACATCTAATGATTACTGATTGGTCGACCCATGACTAAATAGGTTATAAGTAATATCAAAATATAGCAATCTCCATACAAGATAATTTTAGTGAATCTCCGTACAAGATAATTTTAGTGACCTCAAACCAAACGATCACTTATACAATTATTACAGTGAGAATTCCATAGACATACCAGTAATGTTTCAAATGGTTTTTTCATCTCGAGTCTATTCAGTAAACTTATTCTTTAATAAGCATTCATATGTTTATTTAAGCATTTCTATACTTTAGCCTATAAAATCGATTACTTGCTTTATAAGGAAAAGCATAATGTGTGCTAGTTTTCTTGAGTTCTATTAATGTCCAATCTTAATAAAACAATGATTAGGAACAATTTAGGGAAAATAGATAAATATAATATGAATCTCATAATTATAATCTCATTATAATTTCATTTGCAATATACAATATTTGATCATATACATCTAAACATGTACAAGATAAATAATTCCTTTAAATAATTGTCACTAAACTAAAACCAAAGCAATTGATTATAGGGCATAAACCAATACTTGGATATACCTAGAGCACCAAGTTGCCAAATATTCGTTAGGTACTCTTAGATTCATACGCATTCGACCATTTACTGATATCTTATCTGGGTTGTCTCTAAAGGACTAACTCAACGAACCTTTTTTACTGACCTCTAAAGACGAGCTTCCAAGCTCCCAAAAGTGATATAAGGTTTGCCATAGCCTAATCTATAGTGAAATGAGCTTTAGGAATCACAATGTCATTTAAAAAGCTATCGCCCTTAATAGAGAAATTTTTAAGGAAATTTTTGGTTTTGTACTCCACACTTCTGTACTCAAACTCAAAGCTAGGAAGTTTTTGAGGTTGGAATATAGGACGATCATGGAGAGCAAGTGGACTCATGTCAAGCCCATAAAGCTTGTTTAAGCTTGTTGTCAACCAAAACTTCAACGAAACCTAACTCCTCTGTTGTTGAGAAAGTTAAGATGATCACCGTTAGAGTTTTCACCTAGCCTTCCAACCCATTCCCTATATTGTGACAAAGCCCTTTAGAGGCTAAACTGAATGTTGGTGTAAGATGGTGTTGGCGAATGATAGGCGTAGATTACTACTATGTAATGCAAGTAAAAAGGAAAACAATAAAATATTCAAGTCAAAATCAAGGACTTAAACAAGTGGACTTTTTTACTACTTGCATTCAAAAGAAGAGTTCATCAACCTTTAAATAATACTAGGAGCAACAGAACAAAACAGAATTTCAGGATCATAACCCCAAAATTCCATACACTAACAAGATTATAGTTAAAACTAACTTATTGTGCTTAACTAATAAAAAGATCCTATGACCCATTAACTCAACTAATATTTGAATCGTTCATTCAACACTCTCCCTTGGTTCAAAGTCACATACTCCCAACTATAGCCTAAAAAAGTGATGTTTTGCTTGTGGAAGTGATTTCGTAAAGATATTAGTTGCTTGTGAATTTGTACAACTGAACTTCGGCTCTATTTTACCATTAGCTACAAGCTTGTGAATGAAGTAGTGCTGCACATCGATGTGCTTCATTCAACCATGAAAAACATTATTTTTTCCATCGCAATTGCTAATCTATTGTCACAAAAAATCTTTGTAGCTTATTTTTGCTCAAGGTTAAAGTTAGCAAATAGTTTCTAAAGCCATAAAGCATGCCTTGCTATTGAAGTTACTGTTGCATACTCTACTTCAAATGATGACAGAGTCACTATTTCTTGCTTTTTTGAACTCCAAGTTATAGCTTCAGAACCAAAACTAAAAATGTTGTCGGAGATGCTCTTCCAACCATCTAAGCACCTTACCTAGTCACTATCAGTGAAACCAAGTAATATGAAATTTGGTACTTTAGAATACCAAATACGAGAATCATTAGTTCCTATGATATAATGAAGAATTCTTTTGGCTACACTAAAGTGTTGCTTTGTAGGACTATGCATAAATTTGGACACAACACTGACAACAAATGGAATGTCAGGTCTAGTAATAATTTAAACCACCAACTAGGCTTCTAAAGAGTTTTAGGTTGGCTTTCTTGGTCCCATCTTCACGCTAGAGCTTCTCATTAACATTCATCAGAGTTGCTGCCACCTCATAATTTTTCACGTTGAACCTCTGTAAAATATCAACACAATATTAACATAGAAAAATCCCATCTTCAGCTTGAATCACCTCAAGTCCTAAAAAATATTACAATAAACTAAAATTGATATCTCAAAAATTTTCATTCTGCGACACTTGAAATCATCAATTAATGATTTTGAGGAACACATATAAATCATATCATTTACTTATAGGCATACCACTAAGAAATCATCATTGCTATTTTTCTTCAATTATAAATTGGGATAATTTTCACTTCTTGTAAATCCACTTTCTTGAAAAAAAAACAAGTCAATTTTGTTATACCAAGCACATGGGGTTTGTTTTCGCCTGTAAATAGCCTTTTTTAACCTGTAGACTTTGGTTTCATTGCCATCGATAACAAAGCCTTCAGGTTGTTTTATATAAACTTTCTCCTCTAAATTACCATTAAAAAAGGCAGATTTCACACTAAATTGATACACTGAAAATTGAAATTGAGCAGTCAATGCTAAAACAATTCTCACCATTTCAAATTGAACAAAGTGAGAAAAAGTCTCCTCAAAATCTATACTTTGCAGCTGTGAGTAGCCCTTAGCCACAAATCAAGTCTTATGCTTTTGAATAATACCATCAATATTGAACTTCGCATGGAACACCTACTTGAGACCTAAGATATTCTTCCCGTACAGAGCATCAACTAGATCCCATGTTGACTTTCTCTCTATGACTTGCATCTCCTCTTGCATATCTTCCTGCCAAGCTTGACGTTTTGTTGCATCGTCACAGTTAGTTAGGTCTGCAACATACAAAGCAAAGACACAGGAAGCATATGTCTCTCTTAAAGAGCGGAATTTTCTTAGAGGAGTTTCTGAAGATGAGCTTGAGGGAGTATGGGAACCCGTTGGAGTTGATTTGTTGTTGCTTGAGGGAGTAGAAAGTGGAGTTGAGTTATTGTTATTAGAGTTGAACTTTTTGCTCATGGTTTTGCATCTGCTGCAGGTGCGTCTCATCTAATGAAAGATGTACTGGATTTTCATCTTTGCTAAGATCCTAAGACCAACTAGCAACTTCATTAAGCACAACATATCTACTCACAATTATTTTG
>JANSVA010000008.1:7699196-7721918 GCA_025504915.1 Erythroxylum reticulatum | reverse complement strand
ATTATTTTGCCACTAATTGATTTATATAGCCTATATGCTTTGGATTACAAGATACAGCCAATGAACATACATTTTTCATATTTTTCATTAAGTTTGGGATGAGATGATTTCACCAAAGTATAGGCAATACAACTACAAACTTTTAAGTGGCATACTTGAGGTTTCAGCCTCTACACGCTTCATAAGGTGTCCTATTTGGACTGCTTTTGTGGGAGAAAGATTGAGTAGATATACTGCTTTAGTTATTGCTTCTGCCCAAAATAGATTCGGAACTTACTTTGTTGTCAACATGCTTTTGGCCATCTTTACTATCGTGCAGTTCTACCATTCAGCAACCCCATTTTGTTTAGGTGATTGTGGTGCAGTAAGCTCCCTACGAATTCCATATTCCTTACAGAAAGCTTCAAACTCTTCCAAACTCTCCTCCCCTATTTGTATGTAACACCTTAATACAATAGTCACTTTGCTTCTTAACAAAATCTTTGAACTTCTTGAAATGATCAAATGCTTCAGATTTTAATTTCGAGAAATACACCCAATTCATTCTACTGTAAGCACCAGTAAACAATAAAAAATAATGACTCCCATTCAAGGACAGTTTTTCATGGATTTGCATAAATCAGCATGTTCCTCAAGGGATTGAAAAGCTCTCCATGATTTCCTTACAAAAACTGGTTTTTGACTTTGTTTTCCTAGCACACATCCTTTACAAAATTCTAGTGCATCAATATTTGGTAAGCCCAAAACCAGGTCTTTCCTTTTTAACAACTTCAAACCATTGAGGTGCAAATGGCCATAATGCAAGTGCCATAAGTCAGACTCCCTAGACTCTTTGAAAATAAGAGCCTTCTTCTCAACAAACATATCAAACAGGAACATTATATTCATAGTCATTGTAACACCAACAATGTATTAACCACACTTCTTATCTCTAATCTCACAATGATCATCTGCAAACACAATTTCCAACCACTACTCATTAATTGTTTCACACTTAACAAATTATGAGCTAAACTATGCACAAATTGAACATCATACAACAACTTCTTTTTGCCATTACTAGTACAGATAGCAATCGTTCCTTTTCCTTCAACCTGAACTTGCTTGTTGTTGCCTAGGCAAACTTTTAACTTTTGTGAAGAATCTAATTCTTCAAACAAAGGGCATGAGCTATACATATGATTGGAGTACCTGCTATCAATGAACCACACATGATCAGGAACACTAACCGCATAAGAACGTGACATGAATATTGTTTCAGTATTTTATTTCTCTGTAAAGCTTCTTGGCCTTTGCTCATCCTTTTGCTTTGCCTAACATTTTGCTTATGAATGACCTAACTTTTTACAACAGTTGCATTAAATGGAGCTCCTTGAATTGAATTGTCTCTGCTCCGAATGTTGAACATGACCTCTACTACCACCATAAAATCCACATTTGCGCCTGCCTCGGAAATTTTCTGACTTCCCCTTATGAGAATGCTCCCCCTTCACTTGGGAAACCTTCTCCTCGACTTTCTCTTACAGCTTGCCAATTTTAACTTTATGGGCTAAAAGGGAACTCGTCAACTCATCAAAAGTGTACATAGACAGGTCCTTAGACTCTTCTATAGCAACAGCAACATGATCAAAATTAAAGGTTAGACTCCTTAACACCTTACTAAAGACAGTTTCATTAGTAACTGTTTCACCATAGGACTTCACTTGGTTCACTATTTCAGGCACTCTGGACAAGAATTCTTGCACTAACTCTTTTCTTTTCATAGCCAATGTCTCAAATTCACGACGTAAAATCTATAATTTAATGATGATTACCTTCTTATCTCCTAAAAATTCTTGCTTAAGAGTCTCCTAAGCTTGATTTGAAGTCTTAATTGTAGCAATTCAAGGAAAAATATCATCATCTAGTGCCGATTGAATGAGAAATAAAGCCTTCACATCCTTACAATTTTTCCTCAACGTCTAGTCAATTAAACCCATTCTCCACTAAGTCCCACAACATTTAGGACTTAAATAGGGTTGTCATCTTCAAACTCCAGAGATGATATCTTTCCCCTTTGAAGATTGGAATTAGGGGCTGAGATGATGGGTTAGTATCATTGCATGTCACAATCGAATTTTGTCTTCTCTGAAAAAAATTGCTCAATTGCCTTCATTCACTCTCTAATTTGCTAGTGCATGTTTTTTGAGAAGAAAATGTATCTGTCTCTTCTCTTTCGCTCTAACTTTACTCTTTTTCCTCAAGTATGAGCCGAATTTGGTTTAGTTTGGTGGAATAACTTTGATACCACAAATTGTAGGTAAAAGGGAAAAGAATAGAATATTCAAGGCAAAGTCAAAACTAAAAAAAGTGGACTTTTTTACTTCTTGCATTAAAAGAAAGAGTTCATAAACCTTTAAATAATAGTAGGAGCGATATAACAAAATGGAAATTCAGGACCATAATCCCACAATTCTATACGCTAGTGTGGTGATATTCACCAATTCTCCATCAATCTTCACAACAAACAGAAGATTCAAAGATGTGTGTGATGTGTGTGTCTGAAACACTCGAAGAAGAAATAAGGGAAAAGAGTGTTTGATTAAGGAACAGAAGAAAAAATGATCTGACTTAGTAAGACACGTGAGAAGTAGACAACAGAAGCTAAGAAAAATACGCAGTCGCATCAACACATTCAATAGCATAAGTAGAAGCACGTAAGGGGCATGTGATATTTTACTTGACTTATGAAGACATATTTGAATGCAACTGCTTCTGATCCCCTATATAAGAGACACAAGCTTCTGTTAAATACAGACACTCAAATTCATAGAACATTTTATTATAATCAATAGCTGAGAGTGATAGAAATTGAGTAAAAGTTTAAGAGTTGCTAGAGTACATATCTGAGGGTACTGAAGAGATTTCATAGACTCTTTGTAGGTGTTTAAAAAAATACTCAATCTCTTATAAACTTACTCTTTTCTTGATACTAGTAGAACTACAAGTGTGGGATTCTTGCATTTAGATAGCATTTAAGCTATCGAAACCAAGTAAAACTCAATGTTACTTACTTTTCTGCAATCTTTACTTCCTACAAATCAAAATCTTCTTTATCAGTCGTTATTGTAAAAGACAACGGTGCAACACAAAGAACTTAACAACTAGCAAGATTATATCTAGCTACTAACTTCTTGTGCTTAACCGATCCTATGACCCAGTAACTCAACTAATATTTGAATAATTCATTCAACATTTAAGTGTCGTAAGTGGCTCTATCAAAGACTCTAAGAGGGATGTGTTGAGTGGTTGAAGGTGCAATACCTTAATAATAAACAGGCTTCAGAGCCCTTATCTTCTGTACTCTTACCTTCATGGTTTTGGGAGTATTATAGTTTCTCTTTGAAGTAGGAAAGTTGTGGGGTCGGGAGAAAAGTTTCATTTGAGTTCGTGTGAGGCACTGCCCGTTTGCACCTATTTGTACTGAACAATGGTTGGTGCTGTTGTCTCTACAACAAACAAGCAGAAGTTACCCATTCAAAAGAAACCCAAATTCATTTTTATTAATTAGTTGTACTTCTACATTACACGTGAATGTTAGGAATTATAAGGGATGTTACCTCAAGAGATATTGCACAATTCCAACATGGACTTGTATGATTCTCAATATTTCAACATAAAATCTTCAAGACTGAAGAAAAACAACATGCCTAATGCCTGGTGTGGTTGTTGCCAACTCGTATAAAGAGTTTTATTGGTTTTTATGTTCATCAAGTTAGCTCACAGAATCGATACAGGTGGCTACTCGGTAGTATCAGTGATTCAATGAATATCAGTCGACATGAACTGGTGGTACGTGGGCAGTTTGTCTTTGGGTACTAGCTGCGAACTTGCACCGGAGAAAAAGATCCGGCCTATCAAAATCAAGCTTCCTGTTTTTATCTTCGCTTCACTAAGTTAACATAATTTTTAAAAATTAAACTTCTTTCAAATAAATATTAAATTTTAAATTAAACTTTTAAGTCAATTTTAAAATCAAAACATATCTTTTGTTTACTTAAAGATTATACGTGTTAACCAAATGTAAAAGTGCAAATGTTCATTCGGATTTTGTCTGTTGCTTAACATTTGGTTTCAAGCCATTGATTTCATTTTCTATCGTCCTTAACAAACATTAGACCAACCAAACCGAATAAAGACCAAATCTGCAGACCTTAAGCAGGAGATTTGCTGGACAAAGTAGGTGCTGTCCCGTGCAGAGTATTGCAGTCTTTGCAGTTGTCTTAACAGCTTCAAGCAATATTTGGAAACTGGAGACCCTGTCAGCTCGATGAACTCACAGTCCAGTGACATTTCAGGAAACAAGTTGACCGAAGGTTCTTTTATTTTGAAGTTTTGAACACAACAAAAGCTAGAGCTTGCTAGGTTCAAAAAACCACAGTTTAGTGCGTGTCTCTACACATTTCCTTGTTCTTCACAACTCGGGTTGGTTGCAGGAAAGTTGAGGCCTTTCTGTGTTGGCTATGGATCAATCTGAGCGTCTCACTATTAAAGTGAAGAATCAGGTGTTCTCCGTCTCCCTTTCTTCTTCTCTTCGTTTTCTTTTCCATTAGTTCTTCATGTACCTTTCTATTGTTGGTTACAAAATAAAAAAAAAATGATGATTTTGATTCTTGCTATCTGCTGAAAAATATTTTAGAAGTACCTGGACTCTGACTGCTTCATTGGAGTAGGTTGTTTTGTCTTTAGATCTTTAAAAGCCACTGCGTGCATGCCCTTCTCTCTTTCTTCTTCAATGGCGTAAATCTTTTAAAAGGCAAATGAAGTAGCTTTTCCTGATTCACTAAGACACATTATATTAAACTTTCGTATTAACTTTAGTTCCCGTAGATGTACTGGCTTCCTTGACTAGACCTACTGGACTGTGTAGTATAGCTTCCTTTTATCATTATTTTAGCTTTGCTTGTTGAAACTTCGGCCAGGTCTTCAGTCTTCCAAATGTCTTGGAGTTTCACGTCGACTTGACAGACTTTCAGTCTTCTCTGATTCGCCATAAAATAATAATAATTTGCTTGTACAGAGCTAATTGTAGTCGACAAGCTAACAGCATCGATTTGTTTTTCGTGTAGGATGGGAACTGTCTGCATTACAATGTGAAGGCGGACACTCGGATGTCCAAGGTCGTGCATGCTTATTGTAAGAAAAAGAAATTGCACTCTAATACGATCCGGTTTTTATACAATGGGAAACGAGTTGCCAAGAATCAAACCCCAGCCAGCGTAAATTTCTTGAATCACTCTAATAATACCATTTTCAATTGCTAATCTGTTAACAGATTTCTTTGTTAAATGTAGCTTCAAATGAAGAATGGCGATGAAATTGATGCCATGTTGCACATGAGTGGAGGTGGTGGCAGCCATAATGAACATGAACACATGGCCGGAGGCACTAAGCATGAGCAGCCAAGGTTATGCAGGTAGAAGGTTAATGCATTTTAGTTTAGACAAAGAGTGTAAGATTATTCTGCTGTTAGAACAGATATCATGTAAGCTATAAAGCTGCTGCTGATGGATTTTACATCTAATGAATTGTAGTTCAAGTATACAAATTATTTAACAAAAGAAAAACAAAAAGGAAGAGCCACAGCCTATCACACACCAAGCAGCCACAGCTGCCACCAAAACAATAAATACACAGGCACTGCCGGTTAGTACTAATATGGCCGGCAAGAGCCCTCCAATGGTATCATAATTATGCTACAAACATGTGTAACCACCAATCATATATATGTGCAGAAGGAAAGCCACAATTGATATTAATAGTTTGCAAGGCAAATCCCGAGGTGAATTGTTATTATTCAGCTCTCCTGCATTTACATATTCACTCTTCCCAGTACCTGTTGTCGTAGAGACATTTACCGATGTTGAACCTGATAAATTTCCCACATAAAGTGTCGGAATTAAGCCAGAGAAAACTTGAAAGAAGTTTTAATAATGGTAGTAGCAGGTAGCTGCAACTTACAATCATAATTAGCCCATCCAATTCGTTGATTTGCAATATCATAAACGAAAATTTTGTCTTTCAGAACAAGATCTGCGTAAGATAAACACCATTTTCTTTTAACACATAAACAAGCTTGTGACAAGATTTAAATAAAGGAGAAATATAAGTAATGAAAATGTCAAGAGTAAAGGACAGCCTCAAAGAAAGAGCTTGCTGTTGAGGTTCTAAGAATGAATATACGAGCTTCAGCATGGAATTATCTCGGTTGTGAACACCGAAGTGGGGTCGAGAGATCTGGTGGGATCAAATGATAAGGATATAGTAATATTCGTATAAACATTGCTTATGGAGATTTTATGGCAATGGGATATTCCACACTAATGAGATGAAACGCAAAGCATAGAACATGCAAACTCACAAACTAACAAAAAGTTAGAGTTAGATGATCTATGGAAAAGCTCAATTGAAAGAGAATTCTTTTCGGCATTTTTATAAAAAAAGCGTAGGTTCATCAAGAACCAGAGGAATTCAAAATGTTTCAAATTCCTACATTTGACTGTTGAATAATATAAGCTGCACTAGAAGCCAAAAGGTTAAATAGAACATCGACTAGAAGGTAATATTTTCTTCGACTGAAACTTTTGGTCTTAAGTGCTTTGGCTTGTATCTTCAGCTAATCTCCACAAAAGAGTAAGGAATAAAGTACAAGGACAGAGAGTGAGAAGATGAGAGAGATTGGGGTTGTATACCTCCTAAAATTGTAATTCCTTGACCCTGAACCTTTTGAAAACCGATGCACCAAACCGCAGCACCGCCCTGTGATAGCAATTAAACCATTCAAACTAGACCAAATATTTTCAACACATTTAAGACAGAAGGTTGGATGCAAATCAGTGTAGAGATTTAGAGTTGGTGGTTCACAAGAAGCAAAGGTGTTCAGGAATAAATAGAAATTCTTTGGTCTGATAATACAGGATAGAACTAATGCAGCTTAACTACAGCAATTTGACACAAGGTTGAGCAATATTAACATGGAGAAAGGATTCCAAAGCTACAAGTTTTTTGGATCTGCATGAGATGCATTAATGGAGGTAAATTAGTGAGGACTTTGCACACAATTGGGAACATATGCATCAACAAACATGATGTCAACAAACAGTTTAGTAAATCTAGGGTAGATATTTGATGCATCCCAACCATTATTCAAAGGTCAACTAGTTCAATATAAAAAGCACAAGATGGATATAACAGATTATAAAAACCTTGAAATCAAAATGAGAACTTCAATGCTTGAAAATAATTACAATAAATTTTACACTTTATGGAGACAATCATCTCATTTAAATTGGCATACAATGCAAAATTTTTGTCCACGCCAGTACACACAATTCATGGCTAGCTAAGAAACTCACAATAGAATTTTGCTGCAGAAGGTAGTCTTGAGGATTCAAAATCATGGATGCACCATTAGCAAAGTTGAAACTAACTTGAGGAAATATATCATTGACACTGACCACAATGCAAAAGCAGTTTGAGTTGAGACAATTCTAGAAAACAGCAAATCAAATGGAAGATAAACTGAATATGACAGAGTTAAAAGAAAACCTGGATGTGATCAGATAACACTGATTTCCTTTGGAAAGAACTGGACGCACAGATTGTGAAACAACATTTGTAATCTGCAATGCAAGCAAAATGCAGTCAAGAGAATGAATGACATATTATACAGCTCCAGACAGGAAAGTTCCTAGAGAATCGTACAGGTATGTAAATTCTATCCCAACAGTTTTTCCATAAAAGCATGTGAATTTTGTTAATTGAAACATACAAAATGATACATTGCAACTTACAGCACTAACAAAAGAATCATAAGCCTCTTCGGCAAGGTATGCCAAGGTAGTTCCAGAATCAATTATCGTCCCTGTGTTACTTGATGTAGCGAAAACTGATGGATTAATAGCTAAAGTTTGGCCACTAACAGATATGCTTTGCAGGTTCAAATTGTAATGAGACCTGAAATTTGGATTTCATGAGACTAACTCAGAATTGATGCAGTACAACGCTGTATGAAACGAAATGTTGAGTTTCTATGTTTAATCTACAAAATGTGATCAACCAAATCCAACTGTATGAAGAATAAAATAGATGAATAGAACAACGTATGCAAAACAATCTGACACATCATTACTACATTATTATTTTCTTTCAAGGGCAATGCCGTTATAGCTGTTGCAAGACTTCAAGTCAGGAGTCAAGCTTGATATAGTGATACAAGAAGTTAGCTGTCCTAGCATACGGATTAATATCACCGTGACAGCATTGGTTTTGCTTGCTGGTGACATTTAAGGTACAAAAACCAACATACTGATCTAAAAGGCATAGCATGGAAAGCACACTTTTTTATCAGCACAGAGTCAAAACTGATGTGAGGGATCTCCACACACCATATACCTAGCCTGAGTAAAGTTGCACTCACAGCCTGGAGTATTCACCAGAAAAATGGACCTCAAAAGAACTGATCAAGAGCTTGGTTCGACAATGAATACTCAAGATGTACATGCAGTGTGGAAGATAGATAAGAAGTTAAATTCTACTTTATAGCAGTTATGAAACAAAAGAATGAAATGCATGTCCTTATCAGAATATCATAAATTATAGAACTAACTTCAGCCAATGTCCTATCACCAGAGACAAGGTTAAGTTAATCAATAGCAAAAGACATACAGTGGAAATAGTTTCTAATTCTTGGAATAACTGAAAACAAGCATGAGAAGACAACATGGATTTCACAAGAAAAATACAATAATAAATTCAACTTACTGTGATGGGACAATTGGAGTATAAACAATATTTGGCTCCACAATTTCTCCAAGAACCAATAGACCACCACCATTATCATCTCCTTTCAAGCAGTGGGAGAAGACTCTTGGTGTTACTCCTTGTGAAGCAAGTTGGGAAATGATAGACATGTCCTGTTGCCCAAATCCAAAAATCCCATCCACTGCTCTATCGGATTTAGTTAAGTCTCCTGTCTGCAATGTGCTACACCTGTTTTAAAATACAGCATCCATGTTCTTGAACTCCAATTTGGAAATAAAACATTACACTACGTCTTAAGATAGAAAAACTTCCAAGAGCTCACCCAAACGTGATGGGAGCCGTAGAATTATTAGTCAAAGACCCACCAAGAATGGTATCAAAATGCAGCAGATCAGACACGTAATAGCCTGATGTGCCACTTCCATCACCATACTGGAATGTGTAACTACATTGATTGCTTTGCGAAGAACATGCAGAATCTGATGATTGAACACCAAGACTGCACCTTTGGTCTGAGCACGAGATTAATGAAACTGTTGATGAGCTCTCAGGTTCAAAGAAGTTGAGTGGAATCTGTTACACAATAAAACTGATGATGTAGAAAAATCTCAGCATTAAATGTATATAGAATGCAGAAAAGCTAAAGTCAGCTTACTTGAAGTCCGCTTGAGACAGGGCAACCGTTGCATGAGCCGCAACTAACCCACAAAACATCACTCCCAGTGTCAATCTGTACATAGAAATCCTTTGGAGGAGAGCCCAGTTGCACTTTGGTATAATATAGGCTATGGCAAAAAACAAATAGTGCGAGGAAGAGAAATTAATGTGACCAAAAAAGTTCTCCTAAGAGCCAAATATCACATAAATCCTAGGAAGCTGCTTTTTGTGGAAATAAACTTGAGGAAAACATTTAAGAACAAAGTTGCTTATGGTCGTCCCCTAAACAGAACACTAAAACTGACCACGTGGTCATAAACATAAAAAACTGTGAAGAAAGCAACAAAAATTAATCATAACTCGCCCATTAGAAAACGCAGGTTTGATGATATAGAAATAGAAGATAAAAATGTAAACTTCTGATTTGAAGCTCCAAACTTGGCGAGTCGTGATTGGTAGGAAAGAAATAAGGAACCCGAATATGGCATATCTCCCAAAATAAGTAGTTATAATTAATGAGCTTTCGCAAGGCATCGGAATACTTAAGTAAACGAATTAAAATCTCACATTCCAAAAACAAACTCAACAAGTTCAAACGAAGAAAACCCACTGTAAGTCGTGAAAAATGACAACAAAGCCAAACACTAGCCGTTACAAACTGAAACAAAACCCAGAATTCAATCACCAAAGCATCATTTTTGGAAAAAAACAAAACAAAGAAAAAAAGCTGTGAGTTACCCAACAAGAAAAGGATCGAAAGTCCCTTGGACAGGGAAATCAACGATCCCACCAGCGGACTGCAGCATTCTTCCATGTCTGACACGGTCCCGCTCTCTAAGCTGACCCAGCTCAAGCTTGTGACTGGCAGGAATTCCCCTCTGCAGCAGAAACGTTGCCGGAGACGAGCACATAACCGCCACCGTCGGGAAGACGACGGCGGAGATGAGAACAATCGCCGTAAAAGCCAAGCCCATTAGTCTAATTTTCACTCACAAGGCCTTGTCTTTCTCCTGGTTTTATGGATTTGCTTTGCCTTTTGTAAAGTGGGATTGAAACGAAAGCGAATAAACGGTCAGATTTGGTGGGTCGGAAACTGGGAATGATTCGAAAGATTAAGTACAGCCCATAAAAATATATGCGAATATAAAAAATAGCAGACCAGAAGAAGAAGAAGGAAGAGGAGACAGACAACTGATATCAGAGTTTGAAAACATCAAATGGATTTGCGTTAACGTTCCAATTATTCTACGATGTAAATAACCTTTTTATGCATCGCAACAGTATTATATTTTGTCTGCATAATTTTTAACATAAAAATGCAATGATATGTCATGCACAGTTGATCTTGAATCTTGGATTACAATTACAAATCTCAAAGATCCTATCCTTATTCTTCTTATCTAGATGAACGTTCCTAGTAAAACTCCCAACGTCCCACTCCCATTCCCACTCCCACACGGTAAAAACAAATTATTCTAATGGATTGCAGTGACTTGCAAGACTATTCTACATGGTTCAAGTTGCAGCTTAAGCAATATTTAGCTTTTTGGGTTAATAATATCACGTTGTTTGAAAAATGTTTTAGGAATAGCAAAAACGTTTTTCTTACACATGTCATACTCCATCAAATCATGCTTCAAAAGTAACATGTTGGATGGCCTGTCACTAGAACGTGATTTAAATTGTGAAAGATGGACAACATTGTTTCCTTCACATTTGTAACATCCAGTTTTATGGATAATTAATTACAAAATGTAAAATTATTTTAGTTTTTATTTTAAAAGTATATTTTTTTAATTAAATGTAAAAATAGTATCATAATAGAATTTAAAAATATATTAATAAATTAAGACTAAAAGTCATAAAACTCCTTTATATATCAGATTTTAGAATAAAATATTAATACAAATAATATTTTAAATAAGTTATTCAATGTCTAAATTTCAGATAGTAAAAGAAGTCATAAAATATTAACACTCTTCAAATTTTAAGACTCTCGTATTCGTAACTTATTACAGTTAAACTTTTCTTTCTATTTTTACTATTATTTTGTGCAATCATATAGATTCCAAATTTTCTATACCAAGATAATAATGTAATTATTAAAGACATTCAATTTCGTCAATTTAGTTAAGAGTCCAATAAGATTTTTTAATCTTATTAAATTGCACTTCTAACCAATTATTTTAACCCACCAATTCAAAGTTAACAAAGTCACTAACTTCTCAATTGGTAACTATTAAAGAAAGAATCGAAATAAAAAAATAGAAATAAGAATAAAAAGTAAGGATCGGAATAAGAATTGAATTACTGATCATGCGTGTTTGATATATAAATATTATAAATGAAATTATAGAAGTTAATAGTTATGTTAGTATTTAGTGTCAAATATTAAGAATGATAATAACTATTTTTACTTATTTTTGATTAATATGTGATTGATTTTTTAAATAAATGATTACAAAATTTTATATTATTATTAATTAACATTTTTTTGTATTTAATGAATAAATATTTAAAAATATTTATAATGGTTAATAAATTATTAATTTTAAATAATTGTGTACGATTTTACTTATAAAAATAAAATTAAAAAAGCCAACGTATTTATAATATAAAATGAAAATAAAATAAAATAGATAATAATAATAATAATAATAATAATAATATCTTAGAGAAAAGTGAATAAAAAATTTTAGTTGTGACGAAACATAAAGAAAAATAAAAAAGAGTTATAATTTTGAATTATTTATAATTCATTCAGTCAATTATCTTATTCATTAGACTGGGGTTGGATTAAGTTTTAACTTTTGATTATTTAATTCATTTGTTTGATTCCTTAAAAACATAAATATGTAAAAATACTCAGCTCATAAAGTTGATATGATTTTAGTAAAAATTATATATAATATTTATAAATTTATTCGGTCAATTAACATGCTATACAACACATCGAAAAAACAAAAGGATTTGCACACATATCTACAGGCTTCAATGTAAAGGAAATTGAAATGATTCCACCAAAACATTCCTTTAATAAACAATGCATGGATATGGATATGGACCCCACTTCTTTTGTCGGGTCCCAAATAAAAAGCCTAATGCACTTCACTTTAGCACACCCCAATGCAAAATTATTTCTCAATTTTGACCTTTTGTGCCCCCTTCTTTTACAATTTCTTTAAAACAAATGCAGTCCACGTTGCGCCTTAAGCGCTAAGGTTTTGCCTCGCTTTTCCTTGAAATGCCTATTCTATCCTTGCACTCACCTTTTCCTTTAAGAGTACGGAGTTCAAAAGTTGTACTCACCATTTATAGAATAGTCAAATTTCATAAGGTATTGAAAATAAGTGTGTGTAATTATAAAGATAGTTGAGTTACAATAATCCAAGTAAATTGACGTGCTTGTTTCATATTCTTTTTAATAAAAATATTTATATTTAATAAATAAAAATAATATAATGCAAAAATTATGTCCATTATATGAATATAAACCAAAGATTGAAAATTCAACTCCCTGGAATTGACTAATTTTTAATTTTTTAAAATTTATTTTAATAACTTTTATTGTTTAAAAAATATTAGTTTATTAATTAACCAATCAATTTTATAAATTAATAAAATAAATCATTTATTCTTATTTAATAAAATTTAATTAAACTTTAAATTTTTATGGGTAAGAAAATTTTATTTTAATTATATTTCAATTTAACTTTTTAAGATATTGATAAAAAATTATAACTTTAAATAAAGTTTGTCTTAATTTATTAAAAGATTCTTTATGATATGGGGGTTATATTTGGCATTTTGAGCGATGGGAGGTGTGGTTCATAACGATTTGATCAGTTGGCGGCAAATACAAAGTGTAGCAGAAGGCGCGGAAAAGTAGAAAGTACCGTCTCATGTTACGGACGCACCGTTACACAAATATGGGCCCCATAAAAGGAAGTCAAATACATTGTTAGTACTGTATATAGGAAACTAAAACTATTTGAAGATAACACAAACGGTTGAATCATTTTCGATTAAACTAAAACTTACTGTTTTAGTATAATCAATGAACTCTGGTTTCATGCTACGTGTCTATATATGCGTCATTGCGTATGTATTTCTCTCTATGACCTTTTAATTTTTGTCTATGTCTACTAATATATTATGCAACATTTGACCAGATATCCATGTTTAGTAAAAATGAGTGCCATATTAGGATTAGAAGTAACTTGAAGAAGTATTAAGAATAAGATTCTAGATTCCACGAGTGCCAATTGTAACCAATTATAAATTGACATATGCTATTAAATAAGAAAAGTTCCGACACCTAGCTTTTTACAATCCATAAGGAAACTATATTTTTAAGTTGCACCAATTACATTTGAGGGGTTAGGTAGTATTATGTCACACTCTAGAGAAAAGAAAAAAGAAAAAAGAAACTCGGTTTCGATTAAGCTTAATGTTCAATTTATACTAGTTGAAGTCGGCTGTTTGAATTAGTCTCGAATGATATTGTGAATAATCTTCTGGAACTGATGACATTGTGATTTCGGTAGACAACCCAGGAAGGTTACCTTGGTGTTGTTGGGTTTTCTTTATCTGGTAAAGCGTGTATGACTTGTGCACTAGACATGCCCTTCTCTTGGAAACAAGCTAAGCTAGTGCACCAGATATGCCCTTCTCTTGGAAACAAGCTAAGCTATCTTATCTGCTCGACGTTTTTATTTTGTTTTACTGTGAATGTTAGACTTGATGTGGGGAATTTCCTTTAATGACGCACCAAAGTTGAAACGAAACTCTCCATTGCCAGCTTTAGAGATTGGTTTATGATTAGACTTGTAATTTGGGCCCAGAAGTTGACAGAGAACAACTTGTGCAACTCTGGAAAGCTGGATTTGTATATTTAGTACTTGGTTTATGGCCTTTCATGACATTGGTTGCTCTTAATTTGTTATTTTTCAGATAAGATTCTCTTGGGCTAAATTGGAAAGTTAGTCTTTATGTCAACCTCTTTTCCTTGTCAGGTCCTCTTGATTTAACTCATTAAGAGCCCAAGATTAGCTAGTAGGCCTATTGGCTTATTCCTCTATGTCCCGTGGTGGGTTTGGCAATAATAGCTTGTTTGGGCATCCCTCAAATGCCACGATATATCAATACTCTGAATATCATATCAAATTCAGTTTTAGTATGGAACAATATCAATAAGATTAGTTTCAAAAAAAAAAAAAATTCAATACGATTAATATTAGGTGACAATTTGAAAAAATTTTAAAAATAAAATTATAAAATTATATTTAAAATTTATAAAATTACAAAATATTCTTTTAATCTATAATGTCGGATAACTTTTTTATTTTACTTTAATCATATATCTCATGAAATCATAATATAAATATATAATGTCGGATAATTTTTTATTTTACTTTAATCATATCTCATGAAATCATGATATAAATTTGATATAACAAATATTTTTTTATTGATATTAATTTTCCACATGTTTTTAAAATTAAGATGACAAAAAGATTGTTTAATTCTCATATAAAATATAAAATTAAGAATAATATAAAAAATGCATTTATAATAAATAAATTTAATTTCAAATTTTATTTTTACATATTTCAAAATTATTATAATAAAATTTGACATATATGCACAAAAAAGTTTATATATTTTAATATGAAATATATAGATTTTAAAAATATTTAAATTATGTTAAACTAATATATTTAATTATTTAATCTATAATTAATTTATATAAGTCTAGATAAAATTACCTAATACATTTTTATTTGTATCTTTATTATTTATTAAATAAAATGTAGATAATTATATCATTTTTTGGATAATTATTATCTTATATAGAATATATTTTAATTTTTTAAATTACGATTATTACATGGGATAACAATTGTTAGCCCATAATCTTAAAATTAGTTGTTTTAATGACAAATTTATTAGCCAGGTCTAAGTTTAAATTGACCCAAAACTTAATTATTATAAGTAAAACCACATTATTTCACTTAAAAGAGTTAAACTTCGGATAAACCTAAATCAATCTAGACCCTAACTTGATTAAAAAATAAGTTATTCTAAATTTATTTTTTTAAAAAAATTATTTAAAAAAAGTGTCTGTTGTCATCCTAATTATCACCGATATTTGACGATATTATAGCTAGTTACTGAGCCCTCCCATTCACACTTACGCGAGAAAGTGAAACTAAATCTTAAATATACCCCACTCCAAAGGCCCATTGTCATCTGGGTATTAGACCATGCAGCCGAATCACGTGGGCCCACAGAGGGGCCACCTTGGGACTCACCCTTTTAGGTTCTCATCCCAAATTATTTTTCTGAGACTCGATCTTACGACAGGAGGCAAACCCAAGCTGTTATCTGATTGCTCGAATATTACTGAACACTCGTAAGCGCTAACAAGGGGAGGTGAAATAGAACCTTTTTATTCACCGGATAAGAGTATTCATATTTGGTAGATACTTGCGGCTTTGTCTTCATTTTCCAGAGAGTCAGATGTGAAACTTTTATATTTTCGTTTCGTATTTGGTTCGTTTACCTATTTAAATTTAAATCTTACCAAAAAGCGGTAACCATTATTATTATTATTTTACACTGTAAAACTAACAACCTTTCCACTCTATTTCAGTTCTTTGAGCTCTATTGCATTCATTATAATATTTTATATACAATAATATAATATAAGATATATCAAATTCTAAAATATCTAACTATTGAAAATAAAGAATGAAAAACTAGATCTCGATAAAAATAAGTAACAATATAAATCAAAGCCTGAAATTTATTATAAATTACGTAAATAATTAGAAAAAAACAAAATCTTTTACATCTAAATAGACTATAAATATTTTATTTTAGATAAATGATAATTATAGATTAGAAATATAGAAGAAAGAACTATAAGCTCTAAAGCAAAAACAAGAAAACAGTAGAAGATGCGGTAAATATAGTGATCCACAGAGTTAAAGAGACAATATATAAAAGTACCGCTTGCATAATGGCCAACGTCTTCAAAGCACTCATTATCCTTGTAGGCCGAAGATGTGACATTCACCAAGTCAACTGTCCTTTTCGTGGACTAGGTATATTCCCATTCTCAAGTTTGATCGACTTTGTGCATTAATTTCACTTCCTTTTTGATCTCACACCATATGTTGGAATCATAATTAAGTTGCTTCTGGGTTGAAAGATAGCTAGCACTCAATAACTATATAAGTTGACTTGAAACAAGTGCCCTCCACCAGGATAAGTGGTTGCTTGTTAATGGGGTCCTTTGTACCTTCCAGCATAACCTAGAAATGGTGACACTTTTTCATATTGCAGCATTAGGGTATGTTCATGAAAATGGAAACATCTTTCTCACTTTTTCCCACAAGTCATAAACAACGCAGGTATGTTGTTTGGTAACATATATAGAGACATACAGCGAACTGGTTTTGTTACAGCAAAAGATGATTTAACAGTGGAAACTTAATGCACTCCCATATTCCACTTATTAACACTTGCTAGGTGGATAGTTATTAGGAATTAGTTAATGAGTTTTGTCTTTGTTCTCAACTCAAGAAGATCGGAATGGTATTTGGAGATCCATCCTTTAATTGTCTCAATCTCTCTTTGTCTTTGCATGACCAGCCAATCTGGATCACCGGGCTTCTCTGGATGTATATCCAAGCAATGGGATCCTGCAATTAAGTTTATGAGCTGAAAATCTTCCATCTCATTACTTTTTCCAAATAATGATCAATGAAGGCAGTCCAACTTGATTCGTTATCGCACACAATGGATACTTATAATATGTGGAAATTATTACCATTCACTGTGAAAATTGCAACTATGTTGTCAGATATGTTCCTCAACACCCTGCAACCCAAGTACACGTTATTATTATTTTTTTAAGGAGTAACAATGCATAATGGAATGGTTAAGAATAATCAAGAGTAGTACCCTCCACTACTATAAGGATCTCTTAACCCGTTTGAGAAGATGATGTTGCTGGCAAATCTACGTAGAGTCAAATCCAAATCCTGGCAGACAAGAATGGAAATTACGTTCTGAGCATTAACTGAGATCAAATGGGAGTTAAAAAGTTTTGGCATATATACATGGCCTCCATAATAAGATGTGATCCAATGGGGTTTAGGCTGGACGCCGAACAAGCTCTTGCAGTCGACGATAAATTTCTTAAGATCGAAAGGTGCTGATGGGAACATTGTGTTGCTATCGTGGCCTATTGGCATCACTATCTCACTACATGTCTGTATATGCAATAGCGTTATTTATTCCGGGTCAGTCTCTCTCAGTGGAATAACTGTACAAGGTTCACTGTTTTTTTTTTCAAAGATATACCTGCCATTTCCACCCAAGAGAAGTTTCAGTTGGATAATTGTATTCATTCATGTCATAGCATGATCTGTTTCCCATGTAAGAAACAACACCTTGAAATATTCGGCCAAGAATATCAGTTCCCTGTGGTGCTCCGTCGATGCCACCGCACACGATGCTAACTGGATATGCAGGAGGATGATTGTACTGTGCTGCATCAGTATAAATCGAATCCAAATAGTCCTCTAGATCAAAACTTCTGTTCAATGGGCTGTAAGTTGAATGAAATTAAGAAAGTTTTCACATCATCAATCAACTTATTTCGCATTGATGTGTGGAGACATTTTTGTTACTTACTGGCAAGTTCTGAATTTTTTGCTCAGGGATAAGAGTCCTTTTGGCTGGGAAGCTGTCCTCTTAATTTCAGCCCATGACTTGCGTATTGTTTCATAGCAACTTACGCTAGCTTCCTACACCAAACTTTCTTAATTATGCTAACTAGGAGAATAGGGTAGATTATATTAGGTCCATTAATTACCTTAAAATCTTTGGTGACGATAGAATAGTAACCAACTTTTGGTGCAGTGCCATCGAAATAAAGGATTGGCGCTGATGAAGCTAGGGCACCAAGGGCTACATGGGGATACTTGAGCCGAAACCATGCAGCTAGCACTGCAATTAATAGTGTTAGAAATTCCAACACCAGTCCATTAAAAAGACATTGATTAGTTACTACTTACTTCCACCATAGGATCCACCGACCACAATCACCGGAGAAGTCTTTGCAGAATACTGTTTCTTGACATGCGTGATGACAGCAGCATAATCTGCTATAGCTTGAGCTGAGTTGAAATACCCTAGAGACCGTGCATTTTTGAATGCTTCCTTTCTTGATCCAAACGGTATTGACTTCCCATAGTACCGATGCTGTCAAGATGATCATATATCACATATAAGGATACATTTCATGTTTTCTTTTACAGCAGATTGTTTTTACTTCTATGTTACCTCTATATATAGCAGGAGAGCCTTGAAACGAGAAGCTTTATCGGTGAGGAACCCATTGGTGATGAAATCGTCTTCTATATTCTCCTCCGCACCAAAGTAAACAAGTATTGGTGCACTAGTATTGGCACCACCCCAATGCTTCAAATTCAGTACATATCTTTGCTGGAAAGTGATGTAACTCTCAGGCTTATAGTTGAAGTGATCAAGTATTTGGGTATAATAACATGTAACGAAGTCTTTGGAAACAGGCAGAGAAGTAGGAAGGGTTTGGCTTTGGACTACGTGTAAACTCTTTCGAAGAGCTCCAAGTGGAGGGATCTTAATAAATTGTGAAGTAGAGGCACGGAAAGGGATAATTAGGAAGAATATTAACGTGGAGAGCAATTGAATTGGCAAACAATCCATCACCTTCAACTTTGTAGTTATAAGCTTCAACTCTATAACCTATTTATAGCCATAAACTTTGCATGTCGTTCCATAGAAGGGTAAGGGCAGAGAGGGGACTGAAACTCAATATCTCTTCATATTTCAAGCCAAATTTGCCTTGAAATTACTTATGGAGAAATTTTGACATGTTTAACATTTTTTTATTACAAAGGTTCGTATCTTTAAATTTAACTGAAATCTCCATACACTATAAGAAATTTGGTTTTGGGCACAGATGGAACCCTATACGCTCTCTAACCCAAATTCTATGATTGATGATGCTTTAGGTTTTTCAATGTTTAACTCTTTAGATTTTGAGTCTATTTTCTTACTTTGAAGATGATGAATTTCTAAATATTTTCAGTTATCGTTACAACCTTGTTATGTTGGAACTGCAATATATAACATATTTTTCACGTTGTTATAGCTCTAATCTAAACAATTTTTCATAGCTATAATCACATTTATCTCCGAGTTCTTGTTAGAAACAGCTTACGTGACTTTTTGGGATCCTAACTTGAACGTTTTTCCCTGTGGCCATAATCTTCTCATCCAATTTTCTTTTGATAAACTTCTCATTCTTTAAATCATGTGGACTTGGTCAGAATAATACTGCCATCTATTGTCATACTAGACGATAATGACTTGTCTCTAGAAGTAATGGACGGCGGAAAGCAAACAAACATGCAATCGATGTAACCATGGCTTCGTTTTTTCTTTGCTGCTTGTGCAACTTTTTGATGACGAGCCACAAATGACATAAGCTCATGACATCTGTTTTTAATGAATATGAATGATTTTCGTATGATAATAATTTTGACGCCTGATTTATAGTATAGTTCGAGAAAGCAAAGGAAAAAAAAATCTAAAGAGAAACCAATCCTATAATTAAAAGTAACTCTAATGTAAAAGAAACAAAATGAAAAGCTCATGATACTTATGCATGGTTCTTTTAGCACCATAATTTGTCTTTATTTTTATGATCTTTCAATAAAATTTTCCCACCAGAACCTAATATAACTTTTGTTTTTTTTTTTAATTTTGCATACATGCAGATATATATATATATATATAGATACATAAAAGTGTAAAGTGTATGTAATCGCTATGTTTATTAGTTAATAGCGATACATACATAAATATATTACATGCTTTAGTGCCCTTAAAAATATACACTTAATTTGGTGAGTGCCGATATCACTTTAATCATGTCACAATATGAATAATCTCGTGGTCCTCGATGCCACGTCAAAAATTATGCTTAACAGTAGATAGAACTCTGACAAGTAGTGTCGTTTACTTGTCAAATATACTTTAGTAGACTTAGTATCGACTACTGCTGTTAACTTTTGACCAAGTTACAAAGCTGTATTAAAGAAGTTCTATTAACTTTTGACCAAGTGATAAAGCTGTCTTCAAGAAGTCCTATTTATCAAAGTTATCGTAAATTTTTTATATAGACGCAGTGCTTACAATATACATCATAAATGAAGTTATAATAAGATAAAAATTATGAGATTTATATTATCTTTAAATTGTTCTTAGTTATTGTTATATTAAAACTATATATTAATAAAACATAAAAGACTAGAATATATTATGTTTCTTTCTTTTAAAGGAAGTGATCGATTACATGGATTAAAGTATGAAGATATTTAAACAAACATATGAGTACTTGATATAAAACAAGTTTACTAAACTAATCTCAAATGAGAATTTCTTTTGGAACATATTGTTTATATATCTATAAAAATTCTCATGAGTGATGATCGTATAAGTGATTCTTTGATTTGAAGTCACTAATGTACATCTTATAAAGATTAATATGGTTTGGTACTACTTATGACTTATTCTAATAAAAGGTAGCTTAGTTGGTAATCATTGAATATAATATGAATTATATGAATATAGTTGAATGATTGATATCTGATTCATCATCTTAAAGTGATTAGAGAAAATGTTTCATTGTTCTCAATTTGTATTGATTCGAGAAACTCTTGACCAAGGTGAAATAACACTTTGAATAATAATTTACAAATGTCATTAACCAAATTAATTACTAATGGTGGCGAACTAATATAATTGGATCAAAATGTTTTAGACATTAATTACATACTTTATGTCTAATCAAAACAATTCATAATGAAATAACTGAATTATGCAAAAAATTATACACACAAAAATTAGTCAAAACTACCTTGATATTCCTAAGTATTTGAATGTTCATAATCTGTTGTTAGACGTCAATCTTAATTTATGGATATAAGTTGTTTAATTAGAGAAATAATGATAAATTAAAGGAGTTTAATTTGTTTAATTCTAAATATAATTTAAAGTTATAATTTATCTATATTGTCAACATATTTAGAAATTTAATGATTCACACACACCCTCTCTACAATAATTATAGAGTTCTTTTAATATGTTTTATGGATACTATTAGAGGTGAGATATCGTTCACGATAGTTGAGATGAGTTAATTTTAGAAACAATTGGAAGGAAAACACAAAAAAGGATCTAGTTTCAAAATAATATATGAATTATGATTAATGTTTTTAAATATTTTATATGTTTGAAATGATCTTGGCTTTCGAAAAATCAATCAATTTTTTTTAATATTATTTCGTTATGCACGATCCTGTCTCAATTTTTCAACAATAACAACGGATTCTCTATATTCATTATAGATAAAAAACTACAATATTTATTAAATTTAAGGTTAGCTCTTCCTGTATATATGTGTAAAATGAATAACTTTTTGAGAAAAAGTGCAGGGTAGTGTAAACTTAGTTTGAAGAATTTAGTCACAAAGTAAGCTTATATTTCATAAATTCTAGGTTTAATAAAGCTATCTAACGTAGTTCACCAATTGTACGAAAAAATTTGATTAATTGAAGATGAATAAAATAAAATGACCTATACGTTTTATGGTAATTTAAATCTACATAGATCCTTCAAACTTTCCGACTTGTTAATATTTAACTTAAAAATTGAAGCTGGGGATTTACATTCAAGATGGATATTATTACAATGATGTAGGGTAACGGGAGTATGTTTGCAAGTCTACTATATTTCTGGGATCCGACCAATACGTTAATTGTTTGCCACCAAGTATTTTGTTATATTATTTTTGTTGCTTTATGGATTTAGAGGTGGAAGCAACTACGGACTAGAAATTGCCGGTGGCACTAAGAGTTTCTTTTTCATATTTAAGGGTCAAGGTTGGACTTGCGTTCATCTTTTAGTATTCTGGGTTATGTCCTAGATTTTATTTATTTTTATAAAAACATATCTTTATATCATGTCAAAATGCAGTTCAAGGAAAAAGAAAAACTGGCAAATATTCTTTACGTCACGCAATTCATTTCCCAGGTAGCTAACCAATTAGTGTCTCTATTTCTATCTTCTAATTTATAGACTACTTACCTTAAATACCACTCCTCAAGATTTGGTAACACAGTTCAGCAAACCTTGTTTATG
>JANSVA010000008.1:7610470-7623403 GCA_025504915.1 Erythroxylum reticulatum | reverse complement strand
TTAAATTCTCCATTTTTACACCATTGCGTAGTCCAATTAATTGAGTGATCCAAGCCTAGTACTTACACAATTACTCCTTGTGGGACAATATTATACTATACTACTTGAGACCCGTGAACTTGCGGAACCACATCAAGTTGTAATAAAGTTGAGGTAATAGAGTTGTAATAGAGTTAAGGTAAGAGTGCGGCAAGGCAGTGATGTGCATGTGTGACATAGCAATGACGTGATTTAATTGTCGATGAACAAGATACTGTGTTGGTATGTATGTCTTTGAATAGAGCTAAAAATGAATGTCATTGTAGATTAAAAAACATCGTGGGTTGGAAAAGGGATTTTTGCTGGGAGTATAGTATATGTCTTTGTTTGATGGCAGTGAGCGTTGAATACATATGGAGCTTTTAGGATTATGACTTTGAGGTATAAGAGATAACGTTGTTGGAAGTTTTGGTGTAATTGGGTGCTAGAAAAATATACAGTTGAATGTGTGCAAGATAAAATCGTGTAGTGAGCACTAATTGGGTGCTAAAAAATACACAACTGAATGTGTGCATGAGTTCTGGGTTGATACACATCGTGATTTAACTTCTGATTTTCCAGACTTGCTCTTCTGGGTTTGTGCGTGAAATATACATGATGTGTTTAGTGTCCTATATGGTTTAATTGGAATTGTTGAAGCTACACTTCCAGATCTATTACGGAGGAGCTGAACCGATTGGGAAGTTGTCTTCTTTTTTGTTTCAAATGTTTCTGTTTTTATTCTTAGTTGATTCATCACTTGAGTTATTTTTATTAATTGTCTTTTAATTAAATTTTGTTTAAAAAAATCTTCTGACGAAGTTAACACAAGTCGGTTGTGTTATTTGGTGTGAAATTCTTTCACGGAAAATAAAGTTGAGAGATAGTGTCAAGAGTTGAGTGGTATCGGCTCAATAAAATCTTGGGTAAATTTATTGTACTTCGGTGAAAGTATTAAGCTGGGTAAGGGTCTCACAGACGTAGGTAAAGTATGCCGAACTACGTTATCAAAGTTTCGGTGTTGATTTATTTTTTGTTCTCTTAATTTTTCTAATTTTTTTGGTTTGTTAGAAACGAATCGAGTTTGTGAAACTACTACCCCTACAGTTTTTCAAATATGAATGATTTTCGCATAATAATAATTTTGATGCAGAAATTAAAGCATATAATCAATATAGTATAGTTTGAGAAAGCAAAGGAAAAAAAATCTAAAGAGAAACCAATCCTATAAGCAAAACTAACTCTAATGTAAAAGAAACAAAAATAAAGGTCATGATACGCATGCAGTGATACTCTTCCATCACCATAAATTGGATTTATTTTTCTGATCTTTCAACAAAATTTTCTCACGAGAACCTAGTATAATTTTTGTTTCAAATATTAATTGTGGCTTTTCAAAAATTTTGTATACATGCACACACACACATATATATAGACAGATTATAGGTGTATGTAATCGCTATGTTTATTAGTTAATAGATATATATACATAAATATATTACATGCTTTAGTGCCCTTAAAAATGTACACTTAATTTGGTTTGGTGAGTGCTGATATCCCTTTAATCATCACCGCGTGAGTTACAGTATGAATAATCGCGTGGTCCTTGTCAAATATACTTAGTAGACCTTTTTTGAAGGAATTGTAATGAGTTTGGCCATTAAAGGCAAAACAAGAATTACAAGTAAGCTACAAATAGCAGTACATATTTGTTAGTCGATATGAGTTACAGTAAAGAACTAGGCATGACAAGGGTTAAATGTTCCACATTCTATGGCAATATTTTTGGTTTCGGAAATTTAGCTTGTGTAAGATGAGATATCGTCTGATTTGCATAAACAAACACTGCAACTGAAGAGGCTTTTCGTGACGATTAGTTTCGTCGCAAAACGAGTTTTGCAACGGTAAAAAAGTCAAACAAGTAATTGCAAAATCTCGGTAGTAAATAATTATCTGCAACGTTTTTACATTTTCATCACCCAATTAATTTTGCTATGATTAGTAGTTTGTTGAAAAACTTAATAAGCAAGGAGATTAAAAAATTGTCGCAAATGATGTCGTGCAACATGTTGTTTTGGTGGGTAAAAGTAATTAGCTTTGTTAATGTAGGCGTAGGTAATAATCTTTACCAACAGTTTATTTGCGTAGTTGTAAACGTAGATAAAGGTTATTAGAGACGTTTTAGGAAATATAGGTAAAAAGATTTTGTAACGATTTTGTATTTGTAGCTAAAAGGTTTTGGAGACAAATTTTAATTTTAATTTATACTTTCCTTTTACCAATTTATTATTTAATTATAATTGTTAAAAACATTTTTTATTTATGTTATTGTTTTTAACATGGTTTGAATTATAATTAAGTCACATTTTTTATTATTATTGGTGACATTGTTTAAATAATAATAAAATAAAATAAAATAAAATAAAAATGTTTCATAATTAAAAATTAAATACATTTTATAAAAAAAAGAAAATGTAATTAAATGTTAATTACAAAACTTAAGAAAAAGATTTATGGACAAACTAAGACTCTTTATCATCACTACTACTTATATACTCTAACTCAAGTATTTATATGACCATTTTTTTAAGTTTAGTCAACTCTCTTTCAGTATGGTCTAATTTTGCTCATTACGATGTAATTTTTTTTCAATACGATCTAACTTTTCTTCATTACATTGTAACTGAGTTTTAAGAGACCGGTTCTCCTCTTAAAGTGTCGTTATATATGTTGGTTGAGACGATGATAAACCAATAAGCTTAGGATCATACCAAGACCTTTGATATACCTTAATCTTTTACCAAGTACATCATATTATTATTTCTTTTAGATATTATATTTAGAAATCTCTTAGATATTATATTTAGAAATCTATTAGATATTATATTTAGAAATTTTTGCTACTACGCTAGTCAACTCATGAAAAAATTAGAAAATAATACCAAAAGTATCCAATATTTAGAATTTATTTGAGATAATTAAAAGGTGAAAACAAGTTAATATATATTTTGATCGTGATGAGTAAGTTTTAAATGTTTGAAATAAAACTAATCATTCATTGTTAATCATAGATTGAATGAAATTTTATTTATAACTCAATTAATAAAAGAAAAAAAATATTTATTGAGAAGTTCAAACATATAATAATGAATCATTTTTTCATATTCGTATTTGTCGTGCCGTCCATTGGAAATTATGTTTTCCCTGTTCTTAATGATTATGAAGATCAAGGTAAATACACAATTTATGTTCGTTGGTTGCATTGTCTTTGCTCAATTGAATAATAACAGTACTGGCTACTGGCTATACGAGAACCATGAAATTAATATGACGGCTTGTCTGGACTATACTCATTATGATCTCGCCTCCTCCACAAGTTACTGTAATCTCCTTGCTTCCAGATAAGTTTACTGTTAAGCGTTGTCCTCTAATACAAGCGTACTTTGTTGCTGTAGTCATCATACTTGAATTTGTTCCGTATATAGCTATTTCCTATTTCTCTTAGCATACTATTCCATTTTAGTGAAAAACTATTTCTCGGCAAACTTGACAAGTAGTGTACAAAATAATATTTATGCTTAATTGTCGTATGAAATATATGTCACGGATACCACTTGTAGATAATTGGTCTATTATTGATTAATTTGATTGATTAGGAGTAACTCCACGAGAACATTCTCCTCCAACGAATGGATTGATTGCATTATTTATGGTTTACAGGCTTTACTAGACCAAAACATTTATGTGTTGATTGCCAATTTACAAAAGTGTTAAAAAGGGTCTTTATAAATTTGTTTTCACATTTTCATGTAATATTAGAGAAAAGAAAAACAGAATGTATAATGACTTGTGTAATGACTTGCCAAAAACAATATTTTATGCATAGCCACCACATAAACATTTACGTTGGGTGTGTGTTTCTGGACTACTGAGCAATTAAGTATGTCTGCATCATTTGCATAGTAGCAATTAGTAGCTTCCATGGAAATGAAAATTGGAGAAAACGATAAAGATAAATATCTAAACGTTGATTCTTTTTGACTCGGTAAACCCATTCCTACATAAAAGTGCTAATTAACTTCATAATCTAAGGAGAGGAATAGCACTAAAATTTTTAATCTTGGTGATTAGTTGAACTAAAATATGATAGACTTGCACGCGTAACAACCCAAATGATCTTGATCCAAGATGAGAAAATTATACATATCCTATCACTTTGTTGAACAAATGCAATTCTATCAATTGTTCATGTCGTATATTTTATGAAGCTTCCGGTAGGTGATTACTAATTAGGAACGCAAACGCCTTTCTACATGACAGTGTGAATATTTCGCTTGAAAAGTTCAAGACATAACAAGTTCGTGAATCTGCTACTATTGCGTCTCAACCAAATTACTGGTCTTCTCTATTGGTGTCTCAGAAATAATTCAACATATTTCCTCTGATGGAGATAGCCCCTCGGATGAACAGATGGCCAGTTCAAAGAATTGCCGTTTATAATTTCTGAGACTTTGACATGCTGTGGAAGATCAACAGTAGAGGAACTTACAGAATAAATTTTGAAAAAAAACCTAGCGAATGCCTATTGTGATACTGAACAAAGTGTTCGATCCGTCCATTGCCAATTGATACTTCCATCTCATTCCCGATATTCTTAGTTTGAGGCACAATGTTGAAAGCATCTAAGCAGTTTTTGGTGAGATGCTATCGAACATTGTGTCATTATCACCATTACCAATTGACAACACAATCCCAGTACAAATATCTGAAAGAGACAAACTGGTTGATAACATACAAAAACATAACTGATGTCAACCCTATAAGTATCGAAAAATAATTAAGAGTTTTCGCAAGGTCACTGCTTTGAAGAATTGAACATCGTAGTAATAACTAATAACCTTCCAGGTTTTGGTAAAAACTGAAGTGTTCAAGTACGTGCCAATCCAAGCATTCTTCTGCAGCACCGAATCCCATATAGGATAGCATGAAGGATTCCTACCAGCAATAGCATTGATGCCTACAACAACGCTTGCCAAAAATACCAGTCCCTTCCGGTGCCCCATCCACGGTTCTGCATATGCATGACTAGATGATCCGGAGCATCGTCATACTCAGACAGTTAAATATAAATGTGGTAGAAAGCTTTTATGATCGTGCGACTATTTCAGAATCCTAATACATAGTAAGTTTTGTATTTCCAAAGAGTATCAAAAAGAGATCCTAGCAAAGATTACTTGAAATTCTTGAAGACATTTGTGTTGGAAACAATAACAGAAATTTTTATATTTTGAAGACCAAAAGAAAACAATACAATCCGCTACATTTTAATTTTATTAATAAAACGTCATTAAATATAAAAACTTTTCGCAAACATTACTAAAAGTTCAAATTTTTTGCCACATTTTATAAAATCGTTACAGATTTATAATACTTTTTGGGATATTTTTTTTATTAAAATGTCATAAAATAGAATGTACGACGTTTTGTTCATCAAAACATCCTAAAGCCTTTTTCAACAAATGTTATACTTAAAACACGTATTTATAATGGAAACTGTTAATATAAATAAATACAAGTTTTTATTAAATGTGATTGTACATTCGACCACTGCCAATCGAAAAGCAAGTCTCTCGTTTCTCTGTTTTCTCAGCCCACACCCTCAAAATCCCTTGAATTGAAACCAGAGGCGTTTTTAGAGAATAACAGCATTATGGCCAACGCCAACACTGAAGCAGTGAACTTTGAGCCCGAGGATGATGATTTTATGGACGACGATATCGATGCCTCGCCTCACGCTGCCCATCTTCCCAAAGCTCAACGCTGCCATCACCGGTGGGGCGTCCTCTTCTCTTCCTCTCCTAAGAAGACTAAAGGTCGTGGCTTTCGTGAGGAGGTCGACGTCGATGGCCAGACTTGCCTTGCGGCTCTCCATTTTGATTCTCTCAGCTCCGATGGTGGCCTCGGCCCTCAACGATGTTAGTTTCTGTTTACTTTATCATTATCCTTTTCGATCAATTTGGCGGTTTTTATAAAAACCGCAGATAGAAGCTGATACATGTATTCGGGTTAGTTTTGCATGTTTTTCGTTTTCAATAAGTCTCTTGTGTAGGTCGCTGGATGTATCCCAAAAGAGATCAGGAAATCAGAATTGTGCGGTACTTATTTTGATAGGCTCCTTCTATAATTGCGACTGAAAAATGGGCACGTCAATAAAACCAAAGGCATACAAATCATTTCTCTTAAATACAAAAGCCTCCAAATCATATGTTTATTTGTTTCTTTCCTGGTTTTGTTTGTGTTGGATCTGATTTGGGTTTTGCTACTACGTGCTGGAGCAACTCAGCGGTCAGACCCCCAGTCTTCTCCAAGGGTATGATTGTGACTTTCACTTAAAATTTGTTTTTATATGGGTTTGTTTATTATTTGTATTTGAGGAGCTAGGTACACTGTGAGGTCCTTTGGTATTAGGCGTAATGAGAAGATAGCTTGTTACATGAATGTGAGAGGTGAGAAGGCTATGCAGGTGCTAGAGAGTGGTTTGAAGGTTAAAGAGTACGAGCTCTTTAGGAGGAACTTCAGTGAAACTGGATGCTTTGGGTTTGGTATTCAGGAGCACATTGATCTCGGCATCAAGTAAGTCCTTTCACATTTTGTTGTATACTATGATTTCTTATGGATTAGCTTGGATACGAGTTTGTTATTGTGTTTTCAATGATACTGTTCAAATGATTTAATAGCAGTTTCTGACTTAAGTTCAACTAACAAATTGGGAAAACATTTTTGCGTCTATTGTTAAATGCAAGTAAATAGAGTCTACTGCTAGTAAAATTAGTAACTTGCTTTCCACTTTTGCCAATATATTGTACCAACCACACAGCTGCTAATTCATGGATGTTTTCTGTGAATTACCACCGAACATATCCAAAAGGTATAGTTTTGGGTGCTTATTTGATCACTTATCTTTAACTATTTGCTTAACGTAATTTGTATTGGTCTAACGTGGCATGCTCTATGTTTTTCTTTTTTTGAAGTCAAAGTAACACAAAACAAACCCTGCTCTGTTTATATCAATTCTTGTTTTTCTTCGTTAGTCATTTTAGAAACAAAAGAATCTTCTCTTTCTCATTTACACTTAGCTCTACTGTTCATCAGAGAAGAATCTGTTAAATGTTTCTAGAGTAACAAGATAGTAAAGCAAAGGGGGAAGCAATCTGTAGCTTTGCTTCTTCTTTCACTTAGAATCAGATACTTTCTGGTGAGTTTCTAATTGATCTGGTATATCATATAAATAAATTTAAACAAATAAGGATTAGAAATAATAGTGATGTTCTTCCTGTGTAAGAGATAATCGAGTTTAACAAAAATTTGTTTTGTATTTGACTTTTCATAGTGAAAAAAGGCAGTTTCAGTTTGGCTACATTGCTTGAAGGATACATTACTAATAGCATATGCATATGCATATTTCTGAACGATGTATAGAAACTAAATGCGATTAGGAAAGTCATATTGACTCCAAGTCAACCACTCATTCATTAAAGCAGAAAGACAAGGTAAAGTTGGACATGAATTGAACAGCTTTTTACAAATGGAAAATGGATTACTGTAATTTGTAATCCAAATAGAATGCTTACGTTCTATTGCAAAAAATTTTGAGTATTGCCTTCCCACATTTATTACTTTCTCTATTTTCCATTCCCACAACTTTTGGTTATTGACATTAACTGATAAATATAGTTTGTGAGTGAAATTTTCATTGTTATTTACAGCTAGTGGTGCATTTTTTCCAGTCTTTGGTAAACACTTCTGGCATGACACTTCATATTCGCCAGGTAACACAATCGAAAATCCTTCTTCAATTTTAGTGAAAGTGAAATGGAAAATATGTAAATACCCTATATGATTGAAATGTGGTCATTGTTTACTATAATTTCCTTTGATCTACCCTTCTTACGCTTGTCCTTCTGAAATTGCAAAATATATGCACAGTAATTTCTATCTTAATATTCTACAACTCCATTTACTGAGGATTTTCTTGATCATAATTCCTTTTTGTGCATTAGTGTTATGTGTTTAATGTACTAAATGAAAGAGTTGTTTTATCACAGGTTGCTGGCAGAAATTCTCATCATATAATTGGGGCAACCTTCAAAGCTTTTGCTAGGGCTCTTCGCCAAGCAACAGAACATGACAAACACCGCCTTGGGACTGTGCCAAGGTTGGATAACTTCTCTAAAATGTAACTGCTTTTGTGTTGACTTAACATACTTTTGTCATCAACATTCTTTATTCTTAAGCCATTAGTAAATCATTATTAATGTTGGACATGAAGTAGTGTTCTCCTGGTTTTAAGAATGTTTGCTTGGTTTCGAGTGTCTTGCTTTTGATGTCTGTTTTAATAATGTTTCTCATTTTAAAATGTCTCTTAAGTTTTTACATTAGAAATTCAATATCTGTGTTAGTGCAATTTATGTTTTTGAAAAGAATAGCTGAGAAGTCTTTTACTTTTCATGAATTAATGTTGTTAAGGTATAACGTGTATGTATAAAGTAACAAACCTTTGCTTCTTTCAGGATGCAGGCAAAATAACAGAGGCATCAAAGAGGGAAAAGGAAGATATTTTACCTAAGCTTACACAAACTGAAAGGATGCTTACAGATTCAAGAAACAGAGTAAATAAGCTAGAGGAAGACAATTCAAAACTCCACGTGACAAGACTTAATAGAATGTCCATGGACTCTGATTATTTGGTGGACTTAATAGATACAAGAATGTTTATGTTCTTATATTAATATCTTGATTAATGACTCGATATTTGGGCTACCTTAATTTGGTCTCTCTAGGAGATATGATAAACGTTACGATATGATGGTTTTTGTGCATCTATTGCCAATGCATTGCAGTGTAGATATTAAAGAAGCTTTAATTGTATCTCCCTCCCTCCATTTTTATCAGAATCTCAAATGTTTAATCCCTTAGTATTGATATTAATTAATGTATTATGATATGTTTATGAATTGTAATTAAATAATACATGAATAATTATTAAAATTAGTGATATATTAAAAAAATTGAGGAATTATTAAATAAATAAAATTTATAAATAATATTAAATAGTTATTAAACAAATAAGATTTAAAAATTTTTGTTATTTTAAAAAATTATTAAATTTAAATTATTTTCAAAATATAAAAAATTAATAATTAAAAAAATAATTTTGAAAATGTCACAAAAGACATTCTGCGACGTTTCTAAAAACATCGTGAAAGACATTGCATGATGTTTTCAAAAAAACGTCACGGAAGACATTCTGCGACGTTTCTAAAAATGTTGTGAATTTCTTTACATTCTATGACGTTTTAAAAACGTTGCGGAATGTTAGACAATCCGTGACATTTTTAAAAACGTCACGGAATCATTTTCCGCGACGTTTTTTTAAAAATATCACAGATTGTCCAAACTTTCACTGACGTTTTTATAAACGTCGCAAAATGTTAGTATTTTCTATGAAGTTTTACATAAAACATCGCAAAAACCTTTTGCCTACATCACATTCCGATACGTTTTTTGTGACACAGAATACATTCTGCGATGTTTTTGGACATTTTGTGACGTTTTAAAAACGTCCTAAAATGCCTTGTTTTCTTGTAGTGACGACAAATTGACTTTCAAGTTAGTTTATACTTTCGATTACAGTATTTATTGTGGCACAACAGACTTTTATTAAGTTCTCTTTTTAAAAATCTATATATTTTATACTATGTATTCATAATCCCTCAGCTGATTATTCATCTTAGTTTGGGTATCTTTCTTAACAAGTGATTATTAATTACACCTGGCAATGAATCAGGCTCGAGCCCTATCTGAAATTATATTTTCAAGTTTAGGTCTAATTTATTTTTTTATTATAAAAATTCAAAATGATGTTGTTTAAATAATAATTCTAAGTTGTCCAATCTAAAATTGGAAATTTCAAAAAAAAAAAGCCTTAAGTTTAGCATGAAGGGCGATCAATTAAAGCCTAGCTAGTTGACTTCAAGTAGGACTCATTGACTTCGAGCTGGACCAAACTGGTCTAAGTTCTTTTTGCCAACCCCATTGGTTATTATTCTTTTGCAAGAAATTTATTATCTATTCTCCATATGCTCTTAAATTCTAAGAGGGTAATTTTGCTGAAAATAAATAGACAAATATATATTTTTATCTCTTAATAAAGAAGTCATCAATTTTTTTGTTATGAAGGTAAATGCTTTTACTGCTGAATTGGAATAAAATAGCTAAATCAATTTCATAAACAACAATCTTTAATAATCTTTGATTATTATGATCTTCACAAATAAAATAAAACTTTAAATAAATATCAGGCTAGATCGGGCCTGGGGCAGCGACCTCGGGCTCCATTCCAATAGGCCAGAGGCAATCCGAGCCTGAGCTCAACTCGACTCAGCCCAACCAATTTTTTAAATTAAAAATATAACAATGTCATTTTACTTCAAAGAGTCGGGCCTTGAGTCGAGCCAGCAGCCTAAGCCAAAGTCAGACCTGAGGCTCAACCTGGGCCCAATTGCCACCCTTATATGTCAATAAAGTCGATGTAGTTAATTGATTGTGATATTTAAAAATCGTCTCATCTCTTTCTTATTTTGATTGACAATATTTTATTACTTTTATTAATAAATATAATCAATTTTTTTGAATTTTTTCACTCATATATAAATATTAAGCAATCAACCATTTTCAATAATCTAAAACAACTAAAAAAATATTTTTCATAACTATCAAAAATTCATTGAGAGAGCTTTTGGTCATTATCTTTACATCTTATGACATTTCTATCATCTCTTTTGTCCTTATATACCTCAACAAAATAGAATTGACAAATGCAAAATATAATAGTTGAAATCTATCTTACTTTACTTCTTTATGCTTCTCTTCTCAAGCCCTTCTAGTTTGAGTCCTTCTCTGCCACTATTTACCTTATCGATCTCCTATCCACTTTTGTCCTCTGCCAAAAATCATCGCATGAACTTTTGTTTCTTACTAAACCTATCATCTCTAGTGTTTAGTTTTTTTTTTTTTTTTCATTCTTTGGTTCCACTTGTATTAATAAACTTGTACTCAAATGCACATCTTGTATCATATTATTTACTTTTCTATTCATAAGATTACTGTTGTTTTGGCCCACATACATCAAAATATTACATCTCTCGTTATGTTCAGATTCTTAGAATTGACTTTCTATATGCGAAACCCTTCAACTCTACTCCCTACAATCTTTCCCTTTTCAAATCTAAATACCTATATCTTTCATTGCTCCACCTCTGCCTATAGCTCAAACATTCTATGACCACGTGTACCCATGATCACACCACCTCCCTCATTGTTTTTTTAATGTATAACACTACCACTCATAACTCTTATGATCTTGATCCCACTTCCTTCACACAAGTCAACAAGTTTCCTTATTGATGCTAAGTTATGCTTGATAAGTTCACTCCTCTTCATTGCAACCAAATTTGGATTCTTGTACTTTCAACCTCAAATTCTAATATTATCAACTATAAATGGATTTTCCAAAAAAAACGTAAGTTTGATGGTTCTTTTGATTGCTATAGGGCGGACTTTATTGCCAAGGAATATCATTGAGCTCTTAGTGTTAACTATACTAGCATTTTTAATAGTATCAATAAACCTTCCAAATTATTTTTACTCTTGTTATTATAAATAATTGATATATTCGTCAATTTGATGTCACTAACGCCTTTTTATATGATCCTCTTCTAGAAACAGTTTTTATAATCAAACCCCTTGATTTTGCTACCCCATCATCTACTCATAGTTGTCATCTAAAAAAAAAAAACTCTTTATATTCTAAAACAAACTCCTTATGTTAGATTTCATTGCCTAAGTCAAAAACTTCTTAAACTAGGTTTTACCATTTATAGATCTGATATTTGTTTCTTTGTTCACACTGCACCATCTTACATAATTTTTCTCTTGATTTATATGTTTGACATCTTGGTTATAAGTTCTTTACCTATTTTCGTTTCATATTTAATTCATATCTTCACTTTACTTTTTTTATCAAAGATCTCAATCCTATTTCTTATCCTTAATATTAAAGTCACACTACAACTAATGGCCTTCTGTTTAACCAAACAAATATACATGCACTGATTAACTTACACCCTAAATCCACACCTTGTGTTTTTATCAGTTATTCTCTTATTCATAATAGTCACAACTGTTTTAACCCATATGCATTAAAAGTTACATTTTATTCATGTCTGGTTTCTTGAAATTGATTTTCAATAGATAAACTCTTCAACTCCACTCCCCCGCATTCTTTGCCTCTCAAATTCAAACACTTCTACCTCTTATTTTATCAACTCCTATTACAACTTAGCCACCTTAACTTCTACTAGATTAACCCCTTCCACTACACTTATATATTAGCATTGAATTAATGCTAAGGGGATTATAGAAAATAAGGAACAGACCATGGCATGTACAAACCAGCATTTGAAACATGTCCATTACAAGCTTGACAAACTTAATACTTGTCCACAATAGTAACAGTGTCTCTTCTCATCTTTGACAACGATATCTCTTTCTCGTGTCTTCAAGAATCTTATCTCTACTAAGATAACCAACTAAGCCTCCCTCATGTAATTATTTAATCAGTTTCTCCTTGAGTGAAGTTCTTATAAGACAAAGTTGATTTCCTTTCATCAAAAACCTTCTATGCATTTGGAAATCATCATAAGACTTTTTCACCGAACAAAAGTCTCATATCTTTCAAAAATTTCCATTACTCTTACATAACTCTTTCAAATACTCAAGACCCTCAACCTTCATACGCAAGGTCTTCACTATAGCCACCCTTCTATTCAATGCGTCGACAACCATATTATTCTT
>JANSVA010000008.1:7555148-7565847 GCA_025504915.1 Erythroxylum reticulatum | reverse complement strand
AAACTGAAGAAAGTACATCTTTTATATCACTATATAATAGTTAATACATTTGAAGATATATTATTATTTATTTTATATTATTTTTTCATGTGCTTCACAAACTCTTCTTCAATATTTCTGAGGGTAATATCGTTTCACGTACTGTTCTTTCTCACTGTATTTTTTTCGTCGTTCCTTCTTACACTTTCATCTCTACTAGCCCCTGATTGTGTTCTGGCGTATCATACTTAATGAAATGCACGGTTGAGCTATTGGCACCTACATCCAAAAAAAAAACAGTTAGAAGAAGCTGCAGATGTTTTCTTTCTTTTTTAACAAAAAAATTTCAATAAAATCACATCCTAATTTATACAATGATACATAATTTTTGGTCTGTTTATTATAAAGATGCAGAGTCAGAATGCTAATATAGATCAGCATGAAACGCCGAACGCTAATAAAGATCAGTGTACTCAACACTTATGAAACGACGAATCTCAGTATACTCAGCACTCACTTCACATTGGTCTCATGGTTTAGCATGAAATAGTAAAACCTTGTTTTCTATGGAGCAGAGTAGATTTCTTTCTGTTGTGTCTATATGACCCTTTTACACAAGTAGAATTTTCTATTTTGGATGAAAATATTATCACTACCTATATTAATATTTGACTCTAAATTCTCATGAAAAGTGAACTTAAAAATTCCTTCCCAACCATTTTTAACCTTTAACATTAAAAAGATCAAATAAAAAGGGTGGAACTTACGTTAGCATGGAATAAAAAGTGTTTTTTGACTTACAAAGTCCACAACGAAAAAGAAACAAACTTTCATCCCTTACATGAGCTTCTCAACCCTGTATGCTTCGGTCCCGATTGTTGAACCAACTAACAAGAAATTCAAATAATTAACATGGCTGGAAATATCTATGTCTTTTTCCATTTATTATTTAATAGTTAAAAGCATCACACAAAATATGAGTTTTGAGATAAGAGCTGATTTAGTCCTCTGATAATGATATGAAGACCAATAAACTATACTACAAAGTGTTGAAGCAAGTTGGGTGGTGTGGTCCTGACTCCCAAACATACTTCATTGCCTTGTCGGTTCTATTAGTTTTAACGACTTGATATCTACAGCATTGGTACCTGTCCATTATACACAGTCACATTCACCCCTTTGGCTAGGAGTTGGTCAACCTGTAGCAGGTAAAAATTATCATTATTTTATGTTTTTATATTGCAAGTTGACTGTTTTACCTCATTAATTCTTGGTTTCCTAAAATCTCCTGCCATTGCATCGAAAACATTAGACGACCGACTCCCCCATCTGCCTACAACATACTCCCAGTTCAAGTTTTGGGAAATATATTTCAATTAGCAAGTAGATAGTAACTATTATAAGATGCATTGGAAGAGTGAATAGTGTGTTATTACGAGGTAATATTAAGGAAATATATAATTAACATAAAACCAAAAAAGAATATGAGCACTAACTCTTTATGAAAACCTACATTTTTTATTCCTTCAAATGGAAATTTCCATTTGAGTTGAGTGAGTACAAAAGTAGATCCCTAAGGTTAGATACCTTTCTTTCGTCTCTGCTCGTCTTCAGAATAGATCTTCTGTTCTCACATTGATGTTCTCCTGTGCCAAAATAATCTCATCCATCCAATTTATTGCAACGAGGATGAGATTGTGTTTGGCATAGGAGTAACAGCTTTGTGGGAACACTGTTCCCGCTCGTTTTACCTTTCCACGACAGATCTGTACTTTCTTTGACAACCAAAGTAATCAATTCTCTACTTTCCATGACATGACATCCATGCGAGTGAGTGACCTGGTGAAAAACAATGGCATGAAAGGTACTACGTCATTTTTGGATGAAAAATAAGAGGATCTGCATTCTGATTATCCACACTACCTTACATTAAAATCTAAAACTGTGCTAGTAGGAGCGACCTAAATAGTTTCAGCTCCTCACTTAAGGCTCTCCCTTTCAGGAGGTCTTGAGTTCGAGTCATGCCAAAGGAGGAGAAATAGGAAATGTTCCTGTTGATGATTTTCTAGCCCCCTAGGCAAAGTTCCTTGATTGGATCAATTACGAACGCATCGTTTTCAATGGTAGTATGAGAGTTGGAGTTATTAGGGAACCTGAGGGCTGATGGGAACCTGATGCTGAGCAAGGGGAGGCCAGTGATCAATCATCAGCTGAGCAATCAAGTATGTGAAGACTCCTTGTGCGTAAAAGTGTATAGGCTACGTAAGAACCTGAGGGATCTTAAGGTTCTAGGTTTACATCCTCTAGGGCTCTTAGGGTGGGGTCTTAAGGGCTTAGGATTAGTCCGGCTAAGCTGGGATATCTAATGTAATCAAAGAAAAAAAATCTAAAACTGTGCTAAAGTTCCCGACCATTTTTGCTACTTTCCAACCTTTCTAATGATGATATGATCGTGTGATATTTCAACTTTCAAAAATGGTGAACATTAGTGTCTTTTCTTTACTTACAAAGTGCCTAGCTAGAATCGAGAAATTATTTATACCTGTCCTATACTTCATTGCCTCGTCGGCTATAGTCAAGAAATTGTTCATATCTGTCCAATATATAGAGTCACATTCACCCCTTTTCGCTAGGAATTTATTAATCAAATAAGTTAAAAACATCATCTGTCTGATTTTCCATCTGCCATTAAGATAATTATAGTTCAAGTTTTGATCTGTAATTAATCGGAGCTCAAACTAGTAGAGATATATATGAGACATGTTACATAACTTTTTTAGCAATAATTTTGAGCTTCTTTTTGATAGTGCCATCAAAAACAAGACCCCCATTAACATCATTTGGAAGGGCCCTTAAGGAGTTCATGTATTTGAAGTATTTTTTCCATTGAAATTCCTTGTGATGATTCTATTGTCTTTGTAGTTGTCACTAATACCAATCCCTTTCCGAGTTTAAAAGAAAATTATATAAATCCAACAAATTCTGCTGACAAGAATCATTTGTTAACTATATTATATCAAATAAGCAACAAAAGTTCTAAGGGGAGAATTTAGATTTGTTCAAGGATTAAGACTGTAGATTAAAGCTTAAAATAGGAATAAAATGACATGTAACTTAACATAGTTTTGTTGTTATAGAAGAGGAACAATTTGAAGTTCATGGGAGGAGTTTGTTGCATTGACATAAAGACCAGCTTCTATTTGTTGCTTAATTTTCTGTGCAGTATTGTTAAAAAAATCCTCTTGACATTAGATACTAGCAAAGATGCTAAATTTATCAGTCTAATATGCAGTTCGATAGAAAAAGTGAAAAATATAATGCTATTTCACGTTCTTTCAATACTGGAAATATCCTTTAAAAGAGAACCCAACAAAAACTGAACAGTTTGGTAATAACATTATATGAATACTAGTATTAGGTGGAAACAAATTAAATAAAGACAAAGAGAGACCATTTGCAACAAAATCTTCTAGTTATATCTGTTGGCGAAATGAAGAAGACACTGATGAAGAGAGATGAAGATCATAGCCGTTGTATGTAACTTTTATTGAAGCAAAAAAATAGCCTATATATAGGTTATACGTCCTAATTGAAACTTATTAAGGAAGAAAAGTTTGTTTAGCTAAAAACTCTCAATGTATAGGCTAGGAATCAAGAGAAACAACGATAGAAAATCTTCCACCATATTTGGTGTTAATAGAATAATAAAAACACTCCTAAAAATTCAAATTAAGCCTTCCAACACTCCCTCTTCATTCGAATTTGAAGAGTCCTAACTGGGCACAATATTTTTCATGCTTCTTCTGTGGTAGGTTTTTGGTGAAAAGATTTGCAACTTGTTGATCAATTTTGTAACTTTCCAATTGAACTTCTCCTTTGTTTAACAGCTCTTGAATAAAATGGTGCTTAATTTCAATATGCTTCATTCTAGTGTGAAAACATGATTCTTTGCCAACAATAATGTAGATTTATTGTCACAAACCAAATCTGTTGCTCCACTTTGCTTATGACCCAAGTCACACAAGATTTTTCTTAACCACACTGCCTAACATATGGTGGTTGTCATAGCAATATATTTACCTTCTGTAGATGAAAGTTCCACGGTGGCTTGCTTTTTGAACTCCATGAAACAATACCAAAACCAAGAGTAAAGCAGTTTTCGTTAGTGCTCCATCTATCGTCAAATGCTCAAGTCCAATCACTATCACCGTGTCCTTTAAGGCAAAAAGAAGCTTCTCTTCTGTACCATATCCCCAGATCCTTCGTCCCAGCTAAGTAACATAGGATCCTCTTAGTAACACCAAATGATGCTTAGTAGGTTGATAAATGAACCGAGAAAGAACATCTACTGAGAAGCTGATGTTTGGATGTGAATGAGTCATATATATAAGCCATCTGATCATAATTTAATAGTGACCACCATCAATGAGCTTGGTTCCATCTTCTGTTTGTAATTTTTTGTTAATATTTATAGGTGTAACATCTTCTTTGCAGTCCATCATATTGTATTTATTTAGAGTATCATCGATGTATTTTCTTTGAGCAATAAAGATTCATTCCTTGCTTTGAATCACTTTTAATCCAAGAAAAAAAAAACAATTCACCAAAAATTCTCATCTTAAACTTAAACTTCATAGAGCTATTAAACTGTAATATGAGTTGAGTTTATGAATTAGTGTAAATCATGTCATCAATGTAAAGACTTACTATCAACAAATCATTCGTGCCTTGTTTTTTGACATACATTGATGAAGAGAGATGAAGATTATAGCTACTATACATAAGTTTCATTGAAGCAGAAAGATAGCCTATTTATAGGTTGTACATCCTAATTGAAACTCGTTAAGGACGAAAAGTTTGTTGGGTGAAAAACTCTAAATGTCTAGACTAGGAATTAGGAGAAACAATAGTAGAAAATCTTCCACCTTATTTGGTGTTAATAGAATAACAAAAATATTCCTCAAAATTCGAATTAAGTCTTCTAACAAGATCCAACTATTCCTAAGTGCCAATCTTAGTCATGGAATGGAATTTAAGAGACTTGTGTCCACATGCTAAAGGAATTTGCGATTTAATAAGTGTTGGGGCTTTAAGCAATAACGCTTATATGATCTTCAAGTTCACTCAACCAATAACAAATTACTCACACAATAATGATGATTGAAAAATAACGAACACAATAATTTTACATAAAAACCCTCATATATATAGGTAAAATCTTGGGACAAATTGACAATAAAATCCACTAAATCAAATAGCAAGACTTTTGCTAACTACTTATATAATTAAGTATAAAATTGATGTGTATATATATACACATACATATGTATACACCAATAATACTCCTGAAACAAATTCTAGAAATCAAAATTTAATAAAACTATAGTTAATGTAACTTTTGTCTCTCAAACTTATTATTAAATCTCAAAGTGATAAGATTTTAGATTGCACATGGTCACCCATAACTTCATTCCTTTTGATCCATGGAGATAATTAACACTTCCTCAGTCTAGATTTAGTATAATTATACAAATAAACATCCATCGAATGTGCCTAGACCTTCAACAATCTCCCTCTCTAGCCTATTTTGGAGGAGAAATCAACCACCTGATCAATCACTTAAAAGTCATCCTGGCAAGCGTACTACAAAGCTTAAGTTTACTCTTGAGAACTACCTTCATTAACATGTCAACAACATTTTTTTCATGTGAATCTTTTTCAAATTCATCAGTTGCTTCCAACCATAGACTGCTACCAATGATACCTTTCTTTAATGTGCTAAATGTGGGAATGACACATAGAAATTTTTCTTAAATCCATAAAACTTTGACTATTATAGGAAAACAATGTCCTTATGTTATTTCATCTCCAATTCTAAGAGACATTGTTTTAGCCAAACGTTTCCTTTTTCGCTTCCATTGCCTTAGTAGTAAATAAGGCTATACACTTCTACAATTTGGATTTCCAAGAAATAGCTCCCCCCATGAATTTGAAGAAATATCCTAAGAACGACTTTCAGTTATCGAGATCGCCAATGATGTTCGCATATGTGTAGCCTTCTAGAATTGGCTCACCACCTCTAAAACTCAAAACACAGTATAGAATTACCATGCAAGTACTTGAAGATCTACTTTATTGCTTGCTAATGTACCTTTCCTGAATTGGATAAAAATTTACTCACCAATTTAACAGCTTTTGCAATTTCTAGTTTAGTGCATACCGTAACTTACATAATTGAATTGACAGTAGAAGAGTACATAATAGAGGACATAAGCTCTTTCTCCTTTTCAGTGGTATGACAAGCTCTCCTGCTTAACTTGAAATGAGAAGCTAAATATGTACTCATCGGTTTGGCATCCTGCATATTGAACCTCATAAACATCCATTCATCATATTTATTTTATGACAACCATAAATTTCTAGCCTTCTTATTGCGAGTAATCTCTATGCCTAAAATCTTTTTTGTAGGACCTAAATCTTTCATGTTAAAGAACTTGGATAATCAACCTACAAATTATGCCATCAACTTGTTCCAACTATTAACATATCATCCACATATAAGAGAAAGATGATAATGTTACCATTAAGGAATTTTCTAAAATAGATATAAGGATTAGCTAACATTCACTTGTAACCACTGCTCGTCATAAAAAAAATTGAACTTCTTATACCACTACCTTAGTGCCTATTTGAGTCAACAAAGACTCTTCTTTAACTTGCATACTAAGTCCTCTTTTCGTTTGACGTAAAACCCTTTCAATTGTTCCATGTAAATCTCCTCATGCAAGCCACCATGTAAGAAAGTAGTCTTCATATCAAACTGTTCAAATTTAAGATCCAAACTAATAATTGGTCCAATTACTGTGTGTATCGACATTATCTTGACTATTGGTGAGAAAATCTCATTGAAATTGATACCCTTCTGTTGATTATATCCCTTCATTAGTAGTCTAGCCTTATACTTCACTAACTTATCATCATCTATTCGTCAAAGCCTTCTTGATTTTGGAAAGCTTCACTAACCCATAAATCTCATTCTTCTTAAATGATTCCATCTACTCTTGCATTGTTTTGAGCCAAAAGTCTTTGTCTTTGAGTGATTGCACTTTTTGGAAGTTCTCTAACTCCCCCTCAGTAGTGATTAGGAGATATTTCGAACTAGTGTATCTTATCAAAGGCTTCTTCTCCCTATTTGACCTTCTAAGTTAGAAACCTTCTGACATTTGAGGAGGTTGCTCCCTTTACTTATGATACTCACAAACCTCTTCTATATCATCCACAGGGTGTGTATCATATAATTCATTACCATCATGCTGCCTTTGATTGTTATCATCCTATGTAAGCTCATTATCACCTTTTTCACTCGTAGGCTAATTAATAGAAGTAGGAATATGATTTGCATCTTCATTGTCAAAGTGCATGTTGGATGCAATTTTATCTTAAATGATGAGAATTGCATTCATATCATGTTTATAGAAGACTAAGTCCCTACTTTTATTAACCTTCTACTTTTCTAGGTCGTAGAGCCTATAGTTGAACTCCTTATAAATATATCTAACAAATACATGAGGAGTAATCTTTAAAATGTAGCTTCAATCTCTGCTTGTTTGGCACATACTTGAAAGCCTTACATCTGAATTAATACTCTCTCAAATATGAATAGGTTAGATCCATCCCTTTCCACAATATATTAGGATGTCAAGCTCCAAAGGGATTGAAGGAGTTATGTTGATCACGTATACAACGACTTTGACTATCTTAATCTAAAATGACTTTTGTAGTTTCAACATTAGGAGTATACACAAAACTTCCTCCACAATGACACTATTCATCCTCTCAGTAACACTATTGTACTATAGGATACCAGGTTCCATCTTCTTATATCTTAAGCTATGTATTTCACAATACTCTTCAAACTCATTTGAGGTATACACAACACCATTGTCGGTTTGAAGGCTTTACAACTTTCTTGTCGTCTCTCTTTCCACTATGGCATGAAATCTTCTAAAGGTCTCATACACTTTACGTTTTCTTTTCAGCATAAAAGCTCAAGTATTGCATGTAGTATCATTGATAAATGTAACAATATACTTATTACCTCCTAGGAACTTCACTTCTATATGAGCACACATGTAAGAGTGTACGAGCTCCACCTTCATCTTCCTCCTTGTGGACTTCTTATGGAAAATAATTTGATATTTCTTTTCTACCATGCAATAATCGAACGGGTTAAGAGAAATCATAATCTTTGTAAGGATAAGTGATTTTTCAAATAGGTTAAGAGAAATCACAATCTTTGTAAGGATAAGTGATTTTTTAGCTAACAACTTGATCCCTTTCTCGCTAATGTATCCTAATCTCTGATGCTACAAATTAGGTGAAGTGTTTTCTTGAGCTACATGTCATTCTTCGTCACACACCTTTAAGTGTGTCTTGTATAAGATGCAATATAGTCATGAGTAACCGTCAATACTTTTTTGGAAAACTTCCACTTACTATCTCCAAAAGGATGTCGATATCCGTCTTGGTCAAGCACATTCATAGATAATAGATTGAGATGTAAGTCTTGAATGTATTGTATACCTCCTAAGGTCGATGTGCATCTAACGTCAATTTGAACTCAAATGTCTCCTATGTTGATGATGCTAGCTGAGCTGTAATTGTCCATCTTCATGTTTCTTAAATCACCACTCTTATAATTGGAGAAGCAGTCTCTCCTTGAAACATAATGATAAGACGCCCCTATATCAACAAGCCACTCTGAATATAAGTGACTAATGTGGAGATACTCATTAGTCGCACAAATTAATGACACTTCATCATCTATACTTGATATCATTATTACAGTGTTGTTGTTGACTTCATCCTTCTGATCGTCTCGCTTTTTCTAGTCTCTCTTCCACTTGCAGTAGAACTTCTTTATGTGACTAGGTTTTATGCAATAGTGATATGTTTTGGTCTCGTTTCCATATCTCGACTTCGACATTTTCTTCCACTTGGCTTTTACTTTGGGACCTTTACTCTTACTTCTTCATCTGTTTTTGACCACAAGACCCTACATGTTATCAACGCTAATCTCCTTCTTCCTAATCTCTTCATTGGACATACTTTCTTTGATCACGTCTAAAAAAGCACACCATTCATAGTGGAGTTGATGATAGTCATAACTAAAGTTTTTCAACTACTAGAAAAAGAACTTAACAAGAGCAAAGTTTGTAATTCATCATCAAGGATGATCTTCATCTTAGGTAACTTGTTGATGATATCCTAAAAATCATTGATATGCTCTAACATTAGTTTCTTAACCTTCAACTTTAATTTATAAGCCTTTTAATTAATGAAGCCTTGTTGTGAGTGGTCTTCCTCCCATAAAAACCCTTCAACTTCTTCCACAGCTTAAAAAGATCTGTCTTTGGGATATGTGAATGAGTATACTGATATCAATCTACTATCTAATAGTTCCTAAGGTCCTCTACTTCATCTTCTCCCATTCTTTATATGTCGTTTTCTCCGACTTAGATGAGACATTGTCTTTTATACTTATGTCCATTTCAATTGCATCATAAAGATCCTTCAAATAGAAGAGGTTTTCCATTATAAGTCTCCAAATTGAGTAGCTGGTTGATGTCAACTTAACTATCCTAACTCCTTTCTCATGTCACATATTTGCCCATAGCTAAAGTAATCGGGGTCTACTTTGTCAAAAACACTTGTTTGGCTATCAACATATTTTAACTCAGACTTTACTACGAACTTTTTACTATAAAACAACCTTATATAACCAAATTGTGTCATTACACACTTATTTGTTGGAAAAGGGAAAGGATTATAGCCGAATACACAATACACGAAAGGCAAATGTAATTTACTATAACTAAAAGAAATATAAAATTGATTATAGCTAAAGTTTTTGTAATTTGCTATAGCTGAAAGGAACTGAACAATGATTATAACCAAAGTTTTTGTAACAAATGGAATATTTATGTTCATTACACACCTGAACCACTGATGATGCCAACCCTGCTCGTACTCCTCTTTCTCTAGAGCTTGAAAGGCACTTATGATAGCAATACCCAGAAGAGAGAGTAGGTGAAGCATGAAGAGAGTAAAGGTGCAATCTTTGTGGGTATGTCGGGAACTTCTGAAGCGATAGAGGAAAATCCGACATGGGGGTGACAGAATAGAACTTGGAAGCCATCATTGAACGGACATTAACGACCAACTGAGTGGCCAGCAGTGGCACGAGTTAGAGAGTAACAGTTGGCATTTGTGGTTGTTATGTTTTTGGCTGGTGTTATGGGCATTTTAGAAATTTTATGCTTTCACTACCCACTGATCGGCGTCAAGATGACCTTAGGAAAAGCTCTGGTAATTGGAGAGGATTCGTTAGAGCTTGGGTAGCTTTGGACCTTCGTCACACTCATGCCTCCCAAAACCCATCTTATGCCTCCCAAGTTCATCTCCACTGATCTCTTACCAGCTTTTTCTATCAGCCTCTTGTTGAATGGTTTCATAAGTCTTTGATATGCCCCATCAGCTCAAGATTTGGAGGATTTGAGGTCAATCGCTTTCGGATGAGAGCGGAGGGACACAGCAAGATGCTGCTTTTTGGGTATACGAGTAACCGGTGCTTTCACTGGTGATGGCCTGGGATCCATGCGACGATGCCCTATAGGTGTGAGAGAGCACGACGTTGGGAATGGTACCCTGTTTTGTTTAT
>JANSVA010000008.1:7541717-7552702 GCA_025504915.1 Erythroxylum reticulatum | reverse complement strand
ATTATTATTATTATTATTATTATTATTATACGAAATTAATTTCTTATTGTTATTGTTATTGTTATTATTATTATTATTTGTTAATTCTTTTACTAATACAAATCATTCGTTTTAAAATAATTAATAAATTATATATTTCCAATCATATTATATTGCAGGAGTAATTTAGTCATGGACATTTTTTTTAATTCTGTCAATTGTAACCAGACATATTTTTGCCCTTGAGATGAACACAATTTTATCTATTTTATCCATCACAACTAAACACCTTACTAACTCTAATTTTTATTTATTTCTGCCTTTAAATTTTTGTTTCGATAAGTACGTTCGTAATATTTACAGGCAACGTAAATAATTAGAAGCTTTTAGCGTGCGGGCGTGCAAGATAGAAAAGCAACATGTGGGATGCGAGCGACGTGCAAGAGATAAAAGCAGTGGCTAGTCCACATGCTGCAATATGCAAGACAAAGAAGCAGCATGTCGGATTGCGGCAAAGAGAAGCAAAGATGAAGCGAGAGAAAATGCAAACATGAGGGGAAGTGCACGAGGGCCAAAGAGGGAAAATTTCTTCAATTAGGGACCAATTTTCAATTAAGGATTTGGATAAACCCCTAATCCTTAATTTCATATATTAAGACTTATTAATCATTCTAATTAGGGATAACTAATAAATACTAAAGAATAATGTATTAATTATGTTAGGATTAATGTAAATAGATTTTGATGATTTAAAAAGTAAGAATCCATTTTTTGAATAATAAATAATAAATAATATATCGTCATTATTGATGCCATTGTTGATGTAATATTTAATTAATAGATCTTTATTTATTTAAATTTTATTATAAATATTTTAAAAATGTTAATATTAAAATTGAAGCTTTTTGAAAATTAATTGAAGTTGTATTTTGACCGTAAAGGTTCAAAAATACAATTTTTGTCTTCTTGATCTTATCTGCTAAGTTGAAACCATGACTTTTATTTTCCATCCTTTCAAGGACAGGATAAGTACAGTTGAAACCTGAAAATATATTTACGTGCGGATAAATATTTGACAATAAATCATCGACAGTCTCTTCAAATTTTCTCCATCTTTTTCTTCATTTCGTGTGCGACTTTGACGCAGCAGCTGCTGGTGATTCAGTGATTGCCCCCACCATATTTAATGCAACGCAGGGCTGGTCTACTGGTACCTACAACGCACCATGCTCAAAAGCGTTAAATCAAGAAAAGGTTTCTGTAACTCAGTCTCTCACGTCAGGAGAGACTTGTCAGTAAAAACGTAAGGGTGACCACTTTTAGACAAAATTGATCCTCTATGTCACGGTGTCTTGAAGACTGTCTTCGACTTTTGCGTATCTGTGTTTAGTTTCGTCTCGAATAGTATCTTGCAGGGCTTCCTTGTAAATCTATTGAATTTATGGATATATATATCCATCCATTTTCTTAAACATAGTATGTGCCTACTACATATACAAAAAACGAATAAAAGAGAATGATTGTCACTATAATCTTGAAGTTTGATTAATTTCTTTTAATAATGTTTGGATCCACTTTATGTTATTGCATTGTAATGAATTCGTTTTCGCCAATATATTTATTCTAATCTATCATGCAATTTCCACAAGGTTATTATACTTACAAAGTGACCCGCCCCAAGGATCCAATAGAAACGTAGGTTTTGGTACGATTTGGTAAATCCTCCTGTGGCTCTGTCAGTACCACAATGGACAGGGGTTCTTTCTGTACTCAAAAAGCTATGTAGGCCTTCCCACCTACATTCAAGCAGCAGACAGAGGCATAAAATTCTTGAAATTATATGGATATCAAAGAGATAAAAGGATGTTAAAATCACAGGATAAACACAAATCCCCTTACTTGAGTTTTCCTACCCAAGCTTCTGTACCCTTAGTTGAACAAATAACATCAAGCTGTAACAAACAAATAACTTTATGACTTCTCTCAAAATTGATTATTGTTGAAATTTCTGTTCTACAAAAGCCATCGAAATTAAAATCATTTTTAACTAAACAAAAGAAATAATCTAGCACTAACTCCAAGATGATATAAATGTTAAAAAATCAGATGCTATTTTATATAAAAGAAAATTATAATTAATAATTAATGGGCATTAATAGTCACTAATATCATAAATAACAAAGAATATTATGTTTATAAAATAAAAAATTTCATAATTAATAACACTAATGATAATTAAAATTATCAATATCACTAATAATAAACCATATTGTTTTTATAAATTATTTGGTAGTAACTGATATTAAAAATAAAGGAGAGGAGATGAACTTTACTTGTCCACTGTAAATAGTGACATTAATCCCTTTATTTAAAAGCTCATCAACCTGTATAAGAATACGAAATGATAAGTAATTAGCCAAATTTAAGAGTACAAGTAAATTAACAAATTATGCAATAATTCATCAACACCTCATTTATCCTTGGCCTCATAAAGTCACCAATTAGTGCCTCAAAAACATCGCTTGATTGCCCTCCCCATCTATAAATCCCAAAAGCACGTGAATATGGATCCAGTGGCAAACTTCTAAAATTTGATACCAATAGTTCTGTTCTTGTTGCCTTCTAACTTGTAAATTCCGAAGGTATATACAACATTGAGTTTTATCATTTACACGACAAAGCTAAAGAATGTAAGGAACAATAAATAGGATTTACGTACATCACACCAGGGGGAATGATTTTGAGTTTTTCCCTGATTATTCCATTCATCAGGCTACTAATGCCACCATCACCATCAGCAGATTTCAAGCTTAACGAACTAAGATATTTGGAATAGCTTTTCGTGGCAACTACTGGTGATGAAGATTGACTAGCCATCATAGATACTGGATCCATTCCCCGGTCTAAAAGAAAATTGTAGAAATCCTGCATAATGTCCATAAGAAGGAAGAACCTGGTTATAAATAATTAAGTCATTGCTTACTTATAGTTTGACTAGTAAACAGTTACATAGAAATCATATGATGAGCGAAATAATTCAAAAGTATTCAAGGTATCCGTTGTTAAATCAAACTCATTACCACATGGTTACTATTTCCTTCTATATTTTCCTCAAGTTGCTGCCAAGAAGCAGTTGCAGCTATGTACTCACCATTCCCAATATGCTGCTGTATCTTTTCTGCAAGACTACTTTCCCCAAATGGGGTGGTTAAGAATTTTGCAATGCTTTGCATAAATCACCAGTAAAGATAAATAGCACCAGAACCTGTTTGCTTTCTCAAGACCGTTATCATCAAGCCGCGAGACGTCTTTAAGTAAAGGACCCCATGACAACTATAGATGACGAATTGAAAACTATCTTGAATGTAAGTTATTTTCTGCAAATAGTTGCAAAATATGATCGTGAAATTATCCTACTCACGACAAAATCTTCAGGTGAAATCCAAGTGTCACCCAATGCCAGTCCTGCAATGCGGAGATTATATGAGTGTATAGTAGGATTCATAACGTTTATAATAGGTTAATCACTGTAAACCTTCAATTACCTCCAAGTTTAATGTTTAATATGCCTGTTTCTATGGCTTTTAAAACTGATAATCCCAGAGTGACTGCAAATTTGCCCCCATAAGACTCTGCTACTATGTATAAAGGGCTCTTTTGAAGACTCTCATCTCTGCGGAAGATGCTCTCCAATAATGTAGTCAAATCGGTTGCTGCTTCTTCATCAGTTTTCACGTATAATTCCTTATCATCTACGTAACTAAACCCTGTACCAACTGGATTGTCCTACACCACACAAGTTCACCAATCAAAAGTCAAAAGGAAAGAATGTGATTTAAAAATTTTATGATACCAGTTTATTATCCAAAACAGAAGGGAGAAGATATCTCTGAATTATACCACAAATAATAGATCAGCTATTTGTAACCATGACGAGTTTCGGGGGTTTAGGTTGGTGTCTAGTGGCCCGACCTCTTCAAAATTTCCCATGCCTACACCTGAAGCGCCCTGTATATAGAAAAATAAAGAAATACGACGATAAAACTCCATGTTTAGAATAGGATAAGTGTGGATTATGTATAATTATGTCTTAGTTTTTACATTTGATTGAACAAATTTGAACTCACAGGTCCACCCTGCAACCAAAGAATGATTGGCCAAGGCTTGGAGGGATCTTCAATTCTACAAGGACTTCTGTAGAGCCACCAAAACATATGTGCTCCTATTCAACATATTCCACAAAACTGAATCAGAAAACTTGGATCTAAGTTCACCACTGAAGTTGAAACTTAGAAGAAGCTGTTTTACTTGGTCTAACTTCCTCGTAGCCCCACTCTTCTGTTCCATTTTCAATTCTAACAGAAATAGCTAAACCTATATGAATTAGAGAAGAGAAGAACAGAACACACGCAAAATGATGTACTGTTCCCATTTAGAAAACCAAATTCGATGGATGCCAGCTTTTATGTAGAAAATGAGAAGAGGACATCTGCTTTTATTTACGAATTGGAAGGTGTGTAGGGAGGTGTTTCTATCCGTAACTGAAACAACAAAATTAGAAAGTAAAAACTTGTAAAAAACTGTGCAAGCTTTTGCAACCTGAAGTAGATAGCAGAAATATGTTTCTGGGAGGGAAACTTGTTTCAAGCTTGCACATTAAAACCACCAGAATCTAATAAAAAAAACATGGGAAATATAAACATCACTCCGACTCAGGCAAGTATTCTAGCTGGTTGAATTTGGACTGGAAATAGCCTAGACTAAAATGAGTTAAAAAAAAGAAGAAGAAGAAGAAGAAAAGAACAGTTGGGGTTGAGATGATGTATGATGAGATAGCGTGCAAGAAGCCTTAGGGTTTTCTTTTGCAAACTATTCAGGGACGGAAGTGATGTGTGATTACTACTGCTTGTTGTTTTAAATGATTATCCGAGAATGTGGGGCTACGGGGATGTTCATGTTTTGGGTCTGAGCCACTAATAATAATAATAAAAAAAGGGCAAGTTCGCCGAAAAAAGTTTCTGTCACTCAACCTGCTAAAAGGGTACAAGTAATTATGAATTACTCACGGCGTTGGGCCCTACCGAGAGGTGTCGTGTGACTACAACCAGCTGTTTCCACCCACGTGCCCTTGACAGCTATTTAAGACATTTTAAGTACGACGATGATCTAAGTCCGTCTTACTCAGGATAATATTGTCAAATTCAGAGGTCGGATAAAGATTTTGAGAACTCAAACGACGCAGGCAGGTTCGGGCACCACCATTTGACCCAATTTGATAACGAACCAGCTGGGTTGGTCATTTAGTCTTGAGTTTATTGGAAAATGAAGTGATTCAAATTCATCATAACTGGAGAACTTTTGATCACTTTGCTGCCGATACACTAATATAAGAATCAACGTTTTGACTATTTATACTTTTGGAAGTTAGAAGTCAAGCCTTCGGAAATTAATCAATTATTTCTCCTGTGGTTAAGTTAATCAATGGCTTTCTAGCACCAAACTTTGACAACAAAAACACAAAAATGTAAACTCCAAAATCACTCGCTTTCACTCCTACAAGTCAATTATTGGGTATTTGGCTATTTGCTTAATTCTTGCCTTACTGTAACTTAGACTCTGTTAGCTACAGTTATTTTATCCCCGTTTTTGTAAATGTTTTTCTCTACTCGATACCTATCAGAACATTTTCTTGACATGTTAAGGGGAAAAAAAAAGGGGTCAAATGTGTAAATCACGCTAGAAATATTTGTAAAGAATTGAAGTACATTCTATTATTATCTATGACATTTTATTACACCTTAATGTTTCTAAAACAATATTAGTAACATTTTAAATTATAATAAAGTTACTCACGAGATGTCAAATGGGAGTTTAAAAATGTGATTATTAAAACCAAATCAAAATTTAAAGGTGTTTTGTAATTTGAGCTATATCTTAATTATATGAAAAGCTATGTTGTACTTTTTGAGAAATCGAGTTGGGATCTGGTCCCGCGTGCAACGTAATGATTACAAAACTTTTTTGTTTAATTTTTTAAGTCAAAATTATTTAAATTCTATAAAATAATTAACATATAAATCATAATAAAATATAAATAATAATTAAGTACCTTATTCTGAAGCTTGAATCTTTTCTTGTCGTCTCCCTCAAATCTTTTCTGAAATCGGTCCATTTCAATTACCTAAGATGCACAAGTGTCTAACTTCTAAAAATATCTATAGAATATGTTGAGAGAACTCTATAACTATTACAGAGAGGGTTAAGTAAAGAGTGCTAGCTCCCTTAGAACTTAAGTTTATTTATAATAGGTTTTGGAAGTTATAATAATTTAAGTGAAATTAAATTCTAATTTCAGTTAAACTTTAATTAAAATTACTGATAATTCTAATCAAATGCTAATGATATCCAAACAAGATCCAATATGTCATATTTATCCTTTTTTATTAACTATATCATATTTAACTATAAATTTTTCAAACTTTACAATCAAGTTCAACTTGATTAAAACATTTTTTTTCTCTTCAACTCTTTATTTGTGTGTAATTTATTTTGTTCCCAAATATGTTGGCAATGTATATAAATTATAACCTTAATCGCATTTGAGATTAGATAAATTAAGCTTCATTAATTTATTTTTAATTCTCTAATTAAACAATATATATCTATAGATTAAGATTAACATCTAGCAACACATCATGATCACCTAAATATTTATAAATGTCAAAGTAGTTTTGACTATCCTTTTTGGGTTATAATTCAACTATTTTATAGTATCATGTTTCGATTAGACATAGAGTATGTAATTAATGTATATTTCATTTAAGTCAAATCATGTTATTTCTCCATCATCAGTAATTGGTTATATTAATAACATTCATAAACTATTTACAACGCAACATTTCACTTTGGCTAAGAATTTTTCGAATCAATTTTAATCAAGAACAATGAAACAGTATCCCTACTTTAGGGTGATGTGTTGCGCTTCGTTCCTGGAGCCCAAGATGTTGGACCTTGCTCCCCGAGCCCAACTATTCAGAGTCAAAAAGCGTGAATGGGTTTCATTGTAGGGTTATTTTAATAAACCCTCACTTCCTTTCAATCAATCTTTTGAATTCAACACCAAAGGATATCAAATTTTTTGTGGAAAGGTAGAAAAATGTGTTAGGAATCTATCACTTCAAGAATCATTTCATTGGAGGTCAGATGAAGAAGTTATGCCCAAAAGAATCCAACATGATTATGTCCTTAATTATTTTGTACCTATCTTGGCGCAATTGCTATAACGTTTACTACAAATGTCGGATTAACGTCATTTTTAGACGGTTCGAAAGAGGACTTCTAGATCTACAACTTTTGTGAAGACTCCAAAGTGAAATTATGTCATTTGGACAAAGCACAGATCGTGTGAAATGACATGGGTAGCCCGTGTTTCTTTCAGGTCTGATTGTGCTTCTGCGTTAGGAACACATAGCTAGTGTGAATATACACGGCCTGACCGTGTAACCTTCGGGTTTGACGATTTCATTTCAAAGTTCAAAACACAGATTGTGTGAATTCACACAGACAGACCGTGTAACTCACAGGTCTGGCAATTTTTCAGCATCAGGAATACACAATCAATGTGAATATACACGGCCTGACCGTGTAACCTTCGGGTGAAACAAAAATTTTCACCCTCCAAGACCCCTCCAATGGATCATAAATCCATTCCATCATCCCCGTTTCTTATAATCTCCTCAAGTTCACCTCATAATCTCCTCAAGTTCACCCCTTTTAATGCAAAACCACTTCATATCCATTTAACTACTAAATACATCTCATTAATTCCTTAATCTCAACTCCAATGATTCATCACATACAAGCTTTCGAACTCTAACAGACTATTCTAACACTAGCAACAATTGGCAATCTCAACCAAAAGATAAGCACATCCATCATACTCAAACTTTAAAATAACGTAGTCATACAAAAAGGAACTTCTCTAGTTCTCATTCTCATTTCTAAACACAATGAATGTTTGAACAAGCTTTACTTACATATCTACATACACATCAAACTTAATACAAATACAAAAGGATGCTCATGTGTGATATGCCTATAAAGCTATCCAAAATAGTCACTAGCTTAGTACAAAGGATTTCTAGCTATCTTGGAGTTCCAAATGCCTTGCAAGGATCGCTACTCTTCTCGGTTTGCACCTGAGGAAGGAAAATTGTGGATTGAACTACACAGCTCAGTGGCTAATATATTTATAGTCATTGGCAACGAGCCACACAATCAAACATATATAAATATTTATATAGGCATACATGTTTTGTCTTAATCCAACAATGAAATCTTAGCATTCACAATTCCAATACACATCTTATAGAACATAATGGATGTAATTCATATCGAAGGATAACACTCCAAAATGTCATCATAACTTAATACATCAAAATGCAAATGCACAAAAAATTGGCTCGAGGGTTCCGTGGAACAAAACAGAAAAATCAAAATTTACTCCGTGAACGAAACGAATCCACATTTCGGATCTCGTGTACCACAAGCGGGTAGCCGGGAGAAGGCTTTATGTTGACGTGCACGTGACTACGAAACGGTTCCACTCTTTCCCAAACACAATCAACTCTCATACTCAATTTAATCATTCACAATTTCATATTCTTATACTTTTCTTTATACAAAAATGTCATGACTCGATTCAATAACATAACATGATCATACTCACAATTTAACCATATCAAAATGTCATACATCTTTCAATGCATAACATAACATAAAACACATCATAGCAATTCACAATTTATCAATTCAAGCATATACATACACACATATGCACATTGCCTATTTACACAATAACCATAAATATTTTTCCCACCTTAAAACTCTTAAAAATCCAAACTCAATTTGGCCCTTCCTCTTGCTCTTGGGTAGGTTGTTCTTGATTTTCTAACACAACCAAAATTCTCATTCAATTCCAATTCAAATGGAAATCCTCCAAATTTTCATAATCACAACAAAATGAAATTAACATAAATCAAGCTCAAACTTAACCTATCCATAGTCCATCTAGGTTAGAAAACTCAAAACCTAGCTTAGAAATTGTAAGAATCAAATAGGTCTCTCAAACCATCTTCTTCCTCATTCATTCCCAACACAAAAACCCATTTTCTCTACTTCCTTTTTCAAATCAAACAAGAAGAAAATAACATGGAGCTTAACTTAATAAGATGATTCTTCTTCTTTTCCTTCTCTCTTCTCCCACGATTTTTCTTCTTCTTTTTCTCTTCCACGTTTTTCTCTCTTCCTCTCTATTTCATGTTGCTTTCTTCTCCTTCTAATTTTAAGACACACTTTAGCTTATTCTTCCAAAATTGCCCCTCGCTTACTTAGACTTTCCCATTTTGCCCCTTCTTTCGTCTTTTATGTCTCTAACCCTTTAATCCACTTAACACCACATTAATTCTAACTAAGTCTCAATCTTTCCATCAAATTTTCAATCTTTATTCATACCTACTAAACAAATGACTCAATTCTAAAAAAAAATTATTCAACAAACAAACAAACATAAATAAATCATTAAACAATTAATAAGAAATTTAGAAAAAAAAAACAGGATCCAACATGATGAATTATATATTGATCACTCAAATACTTTTATATAGTTGATACTATATCCAACGACTATCAACTGAGCTACCCTTGACTGTAATAAGTCATAAGTAGTGTCAAAACAAAGTAACCCAATATTAGATAACTTTGAAGATTTCAAGTCAAAAGATCATTTATACAATTATAAGAATGAGAACTTCCATAGATATACAATTAATGTTCCAAATGAATTTATCATATAGGTTTAGTTCAATGAACTTGTTCTCTAACAAGCACTTATATGTTTATTTAAATATCTTCATCTTTTAGTCTATGAGATTGACTACTTCCTTCATAGGGAAAAATATAAGATATGCTAGTCTTTTCAAACTCTATTAATGTCTAATTTTAATACAACAATGAATAGGAACAATTTAGTAATAATACATTAATGCAATATGAATATCATAATTATAATATCATCATAATTTTATTTGTAATGTATATTTATATCGTGGAACTTTTCATATACATCTAAATATATATAAGATAAAGAATGTCTTTAAATCATTATGTCACTAAATTACAACCAACTGATTAATTGTAAGTTATAAACTAATAGTACTTATGTACATTACTTAGACGATGAACAGTAATAAACGTTGCAAATTTAAATATGAAATACCAAGATCCATGTGAATATTGAAACCAAAATCATAATCGATTATACCTTTTGTGCAGTGGAAATGGAAGAGGAATTGGTAATGCCAGAAAAGAGCACGTCAAACGCTGAACCTCTACCGGTATCCACACACACACAAGACTGAATATCACGCTCACGGTGTGTTAGCACCAATCTTGTTCCTCTCTTTCTCTAGATGTAGATGTGTGTTATGGTACAATGAGGAAGGCCAAAAAGAATTTAAAATACAGATAAAAGAATTATTAGATTTAGGATTTATTAGATCTAGTCAGTCACCTCACAGTTCACCTGCATTCATCGTAAGAGGACATGCAGAACAGGTTAGAGGTAAGGCAAGAATGGTGATAAATTATAAAAAATTACATGATAATACAATATTTGATGAATATTTTCTTCCACATAAAGAAAGTTTGATTAATAGAACTAGAAATAAAAAGATTTTTTTCAAAATTTGATTTTAAAAGTGAATTTTGGCAAATAAAAATGCATCCTGATAGTATTCAATACCCAGCATTTTCTACTCCACAAGGGCATTATGAATGGTTAGTAATGCCTTTTGGGTTAAAAAATGCACCTCAAATATTTCAGAAAAAAATGGATAATATCTTTAAAGATTATTCTTATATATTTGCATGTGTTGATGATATTTTGATAGCATCTGAAAATATTCAAATTCATTTAAAACACCTAGATAAGTTTGTTGATATATGTG
>JANSVA010000008.1:7529736-7540554 GCA_025504915.1 Erythroxylum reticulatum | reverse complement strand
GTTGGATATGTTTTTGTTCTAACATGCCATTATCATAGAATATGTACTTGAATATTCTTGAATGTTTGGGTATGTATTTTGTGGTAGTAGGATGTTGCAATTAGAGACAAAGGAGTTCTTTTGTACCTGTTGGTTGCCTAGTTTAGTGATGGAATTAATTAAATAAATGGGCAGACAATAAGAGATGAAGACAGTGAGCAAACAATCAGCCGACACAATAATCCCTAATATACACCATTAGCCGACATAACACAAAACACCCACACAACAATCCCTAATATACACCACCAGCCGACGCAAATGAAGCAACAATCGCCATTTTAAATAGCTATTGGTTTTATCCAAACGAACACAAAACACCTACACGAAGTCATCGTGAATGGAGAGGGACAAAAAGGTGAGGAGGAGGAAAAAAAACAAGAAATATCATCCCAGAAACCACAAATCAGCATCCCAGAAAAAGCATACTAGAAACCACAAATCAAAAATTAGAATTGAAAGGCAATTTTGTTCACCTTTGGGTTGATCCGTTCGTTAGCCGTGTTCCTTGAGAAGATGGGTTTGCAAAAAACTGCGCAAGAGATTCTAAACAACTGCGGTGTCCCTTGAGAAGATAGTTGTGTCAATGGTCATTTTTGCAAAACGGTTGCGTAGAAGATAGTTTGCGATATAAACGTAAACGTCACATAAAAAGTCTACCGAAAAAGTCTAAACGAGGCACTTTTTAAAAAATTTTAAATTTAAGTTTATTTAAAAAATTGAGTTTTAATTATTAAAAGGGTCATATATATTAAAAAGTATTTTTTATTTTATAATTAAATACTCATTTTGAAAGAAAAAAATTTTATTATAAAAAAAGTATTTATTTACCTTTTAAAAGTTCATCCAAACATACACTTAGATTAAGCTTAAATTCAAATTAAGCCCATTAACAGTTTAGTCTGCTTATTGTACGATCTTATAGGCTTATTCAATATTAACAATAGGCTCAAAACTTCTTTTAAGTTTACAAATTATAAGTTGCCTCTAGCAAGATATTATAATTACCTAATATTTAATAAGGGAAAATCAATAATTAAAGTACATTCTATAATTAGTCCGTGGCTATACATTAACAGGTTATTCTATTTGAATTAATTAATAATGATAACATTAACGTATGGAGCATGTAAAGTTGTAAACACAAAAAGGACGGTGCAAAAACATGCATGTTGCAAATGGCTAAGCTAACCAAAGGAAGTTATTAACAGTGCGATAATAGTCCTTGTTGTACATATTTAATCTTCAGCGTTTAACTTCCTTGTGTGGGATTTTGCGATGCTACCTAGATAGCTAAATTAACATAGCCAGCTATTTATACTTAAGTTGCACTTTAATTTCCTACATGGCTAAGTTTGAAGGCTATCATTCCTGCTAAACTCAATTTATTTTTATTTTTACAGATTAAATAGAATTTTTTATGAAAATTAAAATGGAATTCAAAAATTTTTTATTAAAAATTATTAGTATAGAAAATTTTACTTGTTCAAATGGTGAATTTTATTAATAGTACAAACGTAAAAAAATCAATTACAACTTTTGTTTTTGGAGGTGAAACATTAAAAATTCGAATTTGTTATAATAAATTTCAATTTTTTAGTTTAAAATTAATGGAAAATAATTTTAAAATTTGCAACTTTCTAAAATTAGTAATTTTGTTAGTGATTTACTAAATTTTTTTAATAAATTCACACATATAGAAAATATAATATAAGCACACGTAGTTATGAAACAACTAACAAAATTAAGGAAGAAATGCCCAATTAAATATGCTTTGATTTACTTGGTTCACTGTAACCTTGATATTCTACAGCTAAAACACTATCATCGTCAAATCCATTCGTTCATTCTTCCTCTTCTTATTCATGACATATTAAAACAGAAAGATCATGCTTTTACAAAATTACTTGGGTAGCGTATGAAAGGTTTTGAGGGGCTAGAGAGAAAGTAGACCATGTTTAAGTGAGCATATATATATATAAATAGGACATTATATCTTAACCTAAAACCTTAAGACGATGTAATTCACTTCAATTTTATGTCCCTTTTTAATGTGAGATTACACCACTTATAAATTTTCAATATCTCTCGCTTCATAAGTAGATCTTCCATATCGAACTAGCTCTCCCTCAACACACAACTAATGTTAAATTATTTGAGTCATTTCATGAATTACCATTCAACTGACCCAATTTTACGAATCTTTATTCATCAAACTTTACCAACTTAACTCTGATATTAATGAAGAGTTTTAAGGAGTATGAGGAGAAATTGAATTAGATCCAAGTGAGCTCATATACAACTAGGACATCATATTTTAATCCAATATCTTAAAGCAATAAGTAATGAGTCTTATCTTTGTATATAACTCACTTAAATCTCATATTTAATCCTAAATTTCTCAACTTTTATAATAAAATCCAACTTAATTAAAATACTCGTTTTCTCTTCAACCCAATCTTTATGTGTAACTCATTAAGTTCTCAAATATGTTAATAATAGATATAAATTATAGTCTTAAATTATATTTAGAATTAACTAAATTAAACTCTTTTTAATTTATCTTTAATAATCTAATTAAACAATTTATGTTCATATATCAAGATTGATGTTTAACAACACATCATGACCCTTCAAATATTTAGAAATGTCGAATTACTTTTGACTTACCTTTTCTTGTATGATTTTTCTATATAATTCTCTTTCATCTTACAATGTTTCAAGTAGATATAACACATGAAAATAATGCCTATTCTATTTGAGTCAAATCATGTTATTTCTCTACCATTAGTAATTGTTATATTAATAACAATCGTAAACTATTTACAAAGCGTCATTTCACCTTGACTAAGGATTTTTCGAATCAATTTTAATCGAGAACAATGAAACATAATCTCTAATTACTTTAAAAGTGATGAGTTATATATTGATCACTCAACTACTTCCATATAGTTCATATCCAATGATTATTGATCGAGCTATCCTTAACTAGAATAAGCCAAAAGTAATATAAAAAATATAACAATCCCTGTATGACCTACTTTGGAGATCTCAAATCAAATGATCACCTATACAATTATTACAATGAGAATTTTCATAGACATACAAACAATGTCTAGTTTAGTAACTTATTCTCTAACAAATATCCACGTGTTTATTTAAGTATCTTCATACTTTAATCCATGAGATGGACTATTTCTTTCATAAAAAAACATAACATGTGTTAGTTTTTTCATATTTTGTTAATGTTCAATCTCAACAAAACAATAATTAAGAACAATTTAAGAATAATACATAACTACAATACGAAACTCATAATTATGATTTCATCGTAATTTCTTTTACTAATGTATATTGATCTTATGTACTTTACCACATATATCTTAATATATATAAGATAAAGCATATTTTTAAATAATTATGTCACTAAATTATAACTACTCGATTGATAGGGCATAAACCAATATAGTACACTTTATCCTTATCAAAAATGGAACTTTTCAAAATGAGTAACTTTTAAATAACGTCTAGAAAGCGGGGATTTGGAAAAAGGTAGTAGTGAATTTGACAAGGATAGTGTTCTATTGGTGGAATATGAGGCGACTAGGTGAACTCGAGTCGTATATTGGTTATGCTACTTCAGTCTTTATCTTTTAAATCATGTGCTTATTATACAAGAAGAAATCTGTGTCTTTAACTCTATAATTTATAACGTACAGCGAAAATCAAGTAGAAACCAGATCCCGCGATTTAGCCCCAAAGTTATGGACTTCTTTTGAGTGCCTACAACACTATGGACTTGTGCACTGAGGTGGATGTTGAGCGAATAGAACGGGCTGCTGCAAGACACCGAGCCTGTCATTTCCTTCATCCCGCACCGAGGCCTGCTTTGTTTGATTTCTTTTAGCACAATATATGTCGTATATATCTGATTAATTTCATTATAGATTGTGCTTGATTTGGCACTAGGTTTCAATTTACATGTACTTTTTAGATTATGATATGATGCATGTGTCAACATTCTAGCTGTTGGCCAGTTCTAGCCCCAACTTTGGAGGCTACTTAATAAAAGCTCATAGTAAAATGATTAGAAATTTATATGTATAAGAGAAGCATCTATGAACCTTTGGGGTATTTTTTCCAAAGTACCTTAAAACGTTTATTTGGCCAAAATATTTTAAAACGAAAACGAAATAAATATAAAGATCAACAACAGTACTCCGCAACCTAATTAAAAAGTAACTCTTAAGCAATACTATTACAAGTTTTCTTTCAACTATCATCTTTGTCTAAATATTTTTGGGGGTTTAACACACTACAGTACAGCACAAGGTTTGTTGGAGTGTTTCTATGAATGAAAGAGCAACTGTTGACCTGGAAGAAAGCTGTTAAACTTAAACGTCTCTGTCTCCTGTCCTAATTTGAAATTTAGTGCACCGCTACATCATACATGCACAGGCTTATTTAGTCGGATTCCGCAGCCTAGAGTAGAATATTTAGCAATAATGTCATCAACATTATATCTTAGCTAGCTTGTAGTTTTGCAGGGCAACCACCTATCACATGGAAGTTGTTGACAGAATCACCCTTCGGCTTCAGGCACCAAATTCACCGAATTCAAGCCGAGAAGATGTGGTGGTTACTTCTTGTTGGATACGATAGACTATAGAGGGATTGGAAGGGGAACAGTAAACAAGGACAGGATCTATGCCAGGGTATCTATGTCCCCGTCAAGAGTTAAATAATGGTACAGTGTCCAAAAGGGTATCCTATGCCCCCGTAGCATAGATACGGACAATTCAAGAAGAGATTGGCTGTTACACGACAGGTTATTAGGAGAGATCGAGATCAACACATGGATATGTACATATAGAGAGAGAGAGAGAGATTAGATGATTAGGCGGGCACTGTGCTGCATGGGATGGGATGCTCGATCAAGGGCCAAGTTCTCGTTTTATAAAAGACTATTTAGTTTCTATACTTAAAAACACATATGAGACATTATCACATGGCGTCAACTTCACAATTATAAACTACTATTTTGACCCTCTTCTCTTGAGCTTAGGATCCTATTACATTGTCCGTTTGTCTTCTCACTTCTGTGTAACTTCAATTGTGATGGAATCTGTTCATTACACTAAGATTTCTGATCTAAGTTTAGGTGAATTAATTCAGTAGTTACTAAAATAAATTCCTTTCCTACTACTATATTGTGTAACCATATGACAATAGATTAGAATTATAGTTTAACTGGTAGAGCTTATGTAAATATGATATGTTTCTTTTGATTAATTATAAATTATAAAAACGCTAAAATTAAATGTAAAACGAAAACAGCATCTAAAGTTTGGATGTAATTAACGCGTACCGTGGATATATAAATTGAAGACGTGGAGGGAACAAAATCTTTTATGGTTTAACATGCAATTGTCAGCCAAAACCACCTACCATTCAATTGCCATTAAACAATCACTTAAACATACATGGATTTAAAGACCTATTTCTAAGTAATGGAAGCCGATAACATACATGTCTCTTCATTCTCCACATACTGTCCATACAAAAAAACATAAAAACATAAAGTTGTATGTATATTTGTATGTAGGCATATATCGTCAAGATAATAATGACAGCTAACGGCATACATTTACTATAATGCTGATCCACAGCCGCTAGTGAGAGAGACATCCAGCTATATAACTCTTACTAAGTCTCAAACTCCTATTCAGACTTTCACTTGAAGTAACCAAGCTGTCATAGCTTTATTACACGAAGAAAAGAGAGGAGAAAGTGCTGAAAGATTAAAAAAAAGTATAATAAAGAATACATACAAAAGAAGAGAGTACAAATTGCAAACTCAGATAGACATAAATTTCAAAAGATAAGAAAGAAATATTAGTCATCCAATTATACAATTTGTCAAAAGCCTCCCTCTCCTTCTCTCTCATCCTTCTTCCTTTACACGTTTCCTTACCTTATTTCCATGTCTAGAGATTCCATATCAGAGAAAAATCTATCGAAACTTGAAGAATATTGGCCACAAGATCGTAATATACAAGAAGATGGTGATCAACTAGTGCATCGGCAAGTATTAGATGATGAAGTGGACTGCAAAACACCAACTTCAAGTGATCACAAGATACCAACCAGCGAGAGCTGCCCTCCAACCCCAAGAAAGAAAGTGCAAGTGAACTTGCAGAAAAGAAAATTTCCCGAGTTGCAGTTCTTTGAAACGAGGAATAGGGATGAGATAGAATCCTTCTTCAGATCAAACTTCCAGGTATCTAGTGTTAAATCTAGTCCAATAAAGAGAAGTAGAAGTTATTGAGTACATCATGTATCTTTATATGTTTTGCGTGTGTACATATAATTATATATGCTCAAGATAATACCGATTGTGTTATATATATGTATGCAGCTAAAGCATCTTTTCCACAGTTCTCAAGTTGTCTGATGATTCTACAACCAGTAATAATAGTCCGTACCGTTCAATAAATTGACTATGAGTAATGACCAACAATCAAAAGGAAGTTGACGTAAATGAACAGAATACACTCCGGGCCGGTTCTTCGCTCCTTAATTTTGCTTGCAAGTTTTTCAAACAACGTGTATGAGCATAACTCGTGTGGAAAAGTGGTTTTGTTTCTTGCCCCACATTGTAAGAACAAAATCTGCAGAATTGTTTCCTTGTCTATACATTTATTTTGGATAAGAGTAAACTTGTTCAAAAGGAATTGAGATAGTGGTTGGGCGGGAGGGAGATATGGTGAGCAAATGCTATACCTCTTGCTTTTCGAAGACTGCAGGCGTAGCACAGAAACTGGTGAATTTATAGAAATTAAAGCATTACTTGTTTGAGAAGAACATTTATTTTGCCATCTTGATTCTCTCAGGTCGATCAAGTATCCACTAGTCATATCTGCAGGTTTCTTAGAAGGGCGATTGAGAGTTTTGAGTAATACTAACCTCGACAATATGCATCGTGAGCAATCTCACATTAAATCTTCTGAATCCCAAGATGAATTAGTCAATATGTGAGATCTTAGGTTTAGTACTTTATATGTAGGAACTAACGGTTGGACTGCATATTGGACTTTTGGGAATGATTTTCGTCGCATATCAATGAATTCACTCGTTATCTATGGATCGATCATTTCAAATGATTTGACATATAAATGGATCTAAGTTAACTGAGTAAACAGTAAACCTTTCAGAACTAGGTCTTGATTGTTCATTAATATTGTTGACATATAAATGGGTCAAAGTTAATTGAGTAAACCTTTCAGAACTAGGTCTTGATTGTTCAATAATATTGTCTACATAAGTTGATGGCATATATTCTTTACTAATGAAATGCTCCCTAATCTCTACGGAAATAGAGATTCCAAGGTTATCTGCTCTTTTTAAACTTTTTAATATTGAAGTAATATGCTTCAATCCCAAGTTTATGTATGTTCGTACACTGTTTTTAATACATTTCTAATGCAAGTATATATATGACTAGTAATTGGGAGGATATTGTAAGCGATGTAGTATGTAATCCTACCTTAAATCTCATAATCCACAACTTGGTGAGATTTTAATTGAGTGTTTTGATGATAATGTGTTGCAAAGTAGGAATTACACCAAGGGAAATCCACCATTCTAAAGTAAACAAGTAATCTATAAATCTCACAATTTAAAGCAATATATTCAGGTCCTATTATTTAAAGGGTCGAATTTATAATTTTAATATTGCATCATAATAATAAAATATAATATAATAATAATTTATCTGAAAGACATACAGACATGACATTAAAGATGCCACCAGAATTCAATTTATGGTACAACCTTTTATATTTCTCAATATAACCAAAGATTTCTAAGTTCCAAAAAAAAAAAAGAAATGACCAGCCCATCACTGCCGTAGCCACGCAGGGCATTGTCCCTGTTTCTAGCATTTTGAGGCAGCGATTCCTTCCTTGGTGCAGGCGTCCAGACATATTGCCGTAATTTAGAGGTAACTACCAAACGAATTTCTGTTTATCACTTTCCGTCTTTGTATGCAGACTCTGTGAAGAAAGTACAATTCGGTAAAAAGAAACAAACAATGTAGGATTGCCAACAGGGGCTAGGATTGTGTCATTATGAACCGATCGTTCACCCAAAGCAATCTCAAAGGCATTGCAAACTAAGATTGTCCACATTTAACAACACTTCCATTACGAAACTTCGTATATATGTTAAGAAAATGAATTTTACAATTTTCTTTTTATTTAGGATTTCGATATTACGTCCAACCAGGCTCAAATACTATTTAGGCAAGGCCTTTAATGTACACATGTAAACCATTCCTTAAGGGATCCAAAGCTAGGCTCAAAGTACATCGGTCGTAACAGTATCCTGAGGCTAATCTCGTGCCTAGTCAACACCAGGCACATCTTTTAAAAGATCAACGTTTAAGTATTTCTTTTTTATTTTCAGATACATTATTGATTATTCACTTGTTTTTGCAATTGTAGGCGAAAATCACGCAAAGCACAAAGCCTCAACACTTTCAAGTTACGATCAGTTGTTACATAAATAATGATAGACAGTTTTAGCAGCACAATCTATACCCTGTATCCAATGGCTGGAAACCTGGAACTGAATGAAAGTTATGGATAAGCAAAATACGCCACCAAAGCAATGAACATGGGACAGTCGGAACTAGTTGGGTGTTCTAATAATTTAATAAAACTGCATAGGACGGTACACGCTTCCAGTTAATTATTGGGACGACAAGATTATCAATTTGGTCTCATTTTTGATTATTGAGGAAAATATTATAGAAACTTCCCGAAGTGGTACGCTAATCAGTGAGGATAATGCTAGAAATGTCGGCACGGTGCAAGATCTGGGAATCTGCTCTTAAACTTTACCAGTTACTATCTGATTTTTACCCACGTAGCCATTCAACAGAAGTAATTAGACACCTGTCGACCAAATGTCCACCTCCTGCTTTCCCTTCACCCGTATATATACACATCCCAACACTAGAGTTTGCTAAATTAAGCCTTCAAGGAAAGTGAAATATTTGAAGAGTAGCAGAAAACAGCACATAATGGCTCCAAGGCGTTCAGGGAGGAAGAAGTTGGTAAGAACTGTGACGAGGAAAGTTGTAAGGGAAACAGTGCAAGTATCAATTGCGGAAGGAGACACCCGAGAATCAACTCAAGAGGAACGATTTCAAGATACAGAAGAAATTGATGTTCCTGCAGAAGAAATTCTGAGGAGGACCATTCCTGTGGAGGAGAATAATCAACAAGAGGAAGAGCCAAGAGAGTTTGAAATTCCTGTTGAAAAGCCCAGCAAAGATGTTGATGTGGATGGTGTTGAAGAGCAGAACGAAGTACGCTCAACAGAAGAAAATAGGAATAAAGAGGAGCAAATAAGTGAAGTTTTTCAACAAGAGCCATCAAGAGAAAAAGAAAAAGAGAGGAATAAGGAGGATCAAGCAAGTGAAGTTTCACACGAAGAATCTCCAACCGAAGAGGAAGTCAGGAAACACCAAAATGAAGCAGAGATGACAACTGAGGATGGTTCTCAAGAACCAGAAACATCAGCACGGAAAGAAGCGAAAAAGAAGACACAGAGACAGGAGAAACCTGGGGAGAAGCAAAGTAATAAGTTGGCGAATGAGAGGAAAAGGAAGAGAAGAAGCACAACAACAATAGATGGAGAAGGTGGTGTGGGTTACAAAAGGTATGTTTATAAGGTTCTAAAGCAAGTGCATCCAGAGCTGAGGATATCATCAATGGCAATGAGTGTGATCAACAGTTTGATAAAGGACATGTTTGAGAGGATTGCAGATGAAGCAGCCAAACTAAAACAGTACGGCCAGAGGACGACCCTGTCGGATAGGGAGATTCAGGATGCAGTGAAGCTGGTTTTGCCTGGAGAGCTTGGAAAACATGCTATAGCTGAGGGGTCCAAGGCCGTCTCCAATTACATGTCCTACGAGGGGAAGAAGTCCAAGTCCTAGGTTTGGCTGCATATTTTTCCTAAGAACTTTTAAGCTGCGTACGTAAAGGAGTAGATAGAGTTGTGTAGACTTTGTAATGTACCCTGATTTTTGGTCGTGTGTTGTAAAAGGGTAATTCAGGTGATAAGCAGGCATTGCTTGCAGGTCTCGTAAGCATTTGTGTTGTGGATTTCTTTTTTTCGTTTGTCTGGTTTCAAGGAAATTAGGAATCCTTCAATTTCTGATTCTCCCCGGTTCCAGTTATGCCCAATGTTCGCATGGATGTATGTTTATGTCGTGTTGGAAAGCAGGAAAGCAACAAGCATCAGATCTAGAGATTCAACGTAATACCAAATCACAGTAGGTCTTTTCTATTTGGAACAAGCCACGAATTTGTTGGAATCTTAGTGTGATTCAATCATGGACGCAGCAGAAACAAAAAAAATATTTTCAAATTTCGAGTGGATCTCGATAATTGATTAAACTTGAATAAAATTAAATTCGATTTAAAAATCGTACCTTGTTCATTTTCCGGAGAAAAATTTAGAAACTTTTTCTCTGAATAATCAATAGTCCAGCCTCTGATGGTATCTACAGAGCAATTCTAAATTACCTTTTGAGAAAAAAGACAAAAGTACTAGCTTTCATAAAGCTCTTTCCTTTAAATAGAAAAATCAAGATTGTTTTTTATTAAAATTAAAACTCAAATTTTAATTCTAATTAATTTAATTTTAATAAAATCAAATATCTCATATTTGATTCCCAAAATTTCTCAAACTTTATAATTAAGTCTA
>JANSVA010000008.1:7494148-7516308 GCA_025504915.1 Erythroxylum reticulatum | reverse complement strand
ATGGCGTAGCTTAACCGATAATTTATTTAAAAACTAAAATTGCAATTAATGTTAGTCCAACTTTATGAGACATAGACTAATTGTCCCTAAGGACAAAAAAATGTCTAACCGGAAGTATTGTCAATTGCTCTAGTTTTGGTGTTACTTAAATTCGTTAAGAAATTTGTAGAGAAGATTGATGCTACTGAGGGAGTAAATACGATAGTCACAATGTAAGGAGAACATCCTATAATATATATACATATATATATTTGTAAGTAGATATTCACGTTAATATATATATATATATATAAAGTATTTGTAAGTAGATATTCACGTATGTCACTTATGAGAAGGTGTTTTTGGCACTGGTGACGACAACAGCCAGTACTCCTATTGTTTAACTGGGAGGTATTTTATTATTCAAAATGACCACAAAAGTTTGAGATAGAAAAGAAGATCATAACACCCTTTCAATAAACTTGCCCAGAAACTTATTAAGGTTTGATTTCGAGATAAAATATATGAAAGGAGTGAGAAATTTTTTAATGATGCCTTGTCAACAATAATAAGTTTAAAATTATATAACATGGCCATTTGTAATATTCAAACTTCATAATTTTAAGAGATTAAAAAGACATGAGAGGCTAATTGTAAACGTACAAGAAGATTCAATAACAAACTAGGTGTATACATAGTTTATAGGGTTATTACAGTGGAAGAGCATAATGATGGTGGATATCAAACCAAACTTAAAGAGTTAAAATCATCTCATTTTTTTCATTGTATTGCAACTGACAGAAATTCAAGTTTTGTGGGAACTTACGAAAAAGAAATACAAATGTAGGTTCTCTAAAGGGAAATGTAGAATGGTATTAGAGAATTTATCAGAAGTTGTGAAATTTACCAGAAATAAAATGAGACTCTTACTCCTCTAAGATTATTGCGTCCTGTCATATGTATCTGATCAATTATGAACAAATATGAGCACTGATTTTATGGAAGGATTATCTAATTTAGATATTTTGTAATTATGTTAGTGTTAAATCGTTTATTTAGTGTTAAATCATTTATTCCATTTGAGTAATTATACAAATTCCATTCCATTCACTTATCCCTGTATGATGACAAAGGTCACTAAAGTGTTCAACGATCAGGTGTACAAATTACATTGTATATCTAGGATCATCATTAGTGATATAGAAATTATATTCACTGTGTGCTTAGTTTGCTTGAAAAAATGATAATAAAATTTATAATAAATATAGTAAAAAATGACTTCTAATATTCCTCTCATAATTCTTGGAAATATAATATTGCCTTAAAAAGATATAAAAATGCTGTTCATTCAATTATAATATATTATTAAGTATATTTTTTCATTCTTTATCTTTTGACGGTTGAGAAGACCAAGCAGTCCCTCACTAGTGAGTTCTAGAAAGAGTTCTTTCGAATTCATGATGGTTTTTTTGTGAATTTATCAAATGCTTATCATCCTTAAATAGATAGAAAACAACAGTGTTGAATAGGACTGTTGAGACGTGACCATCCATTATAACGACGTAAATAGCTATCTCTAGTTGAATAGTGTTACAATACCGCCTATCATCCCGTAATTAATGGTACTCCATTTGAAATATTGCATGGTTATGCTCATCCTTTACATCTGTCATATTTGAAAGATTTGAAGGTGGATCAAATGAGGAAAGACGGAGAGATAATAACCATACATGTTATTCAATTCTACATAAAAGTGAGTTCATCATTAGATAAAATAATCGATAGAAAAAATACGAATAAAAAAATTTTAGTAAGAGATTGGTGTATGTGAAATTTAGACAACAAAAATTTTAATAGAAGAAAACAAAACATATTTTAAAAAAAATTTTATACCTTTTAAGTTGCTTTTTGTACGTAATCATTAGTAATCTCTTTATTTGACTCTTTTACTATCTTTGTAGGACAAGACGGGTGTCTATTGAAGTTGGACAGAACAGTTTTGCCTCTAGGAAGAAGAAGAGTGAAAAGAACGCGTCTTAATTTACTTGAAAACTTGTACCATCTTTCTCTAAAGATTGCAAAAGATGAGATTTTCTGATGATGTTAAATTTCGAAGTTTTGCAATAGCTATACTTTTATGAATTTTCCTTCCATGCTATGGACATCACAAAGGTACAACAATCAGAAATTTAAGATATTACAACTGGGTGCAAGTTCTGGGAATATCAACTCCGCGTTGGACTTCCATGCCAAAGCATTTTTATATTGCCTGAAAGGTAAAAGGTTCATGTTTGGGACTATCGTCGCACTTTATGGAGGATTAGAATGGAGGAGACTGGAAATGCTTCAAATAATCATGGGATTTAATTGCAGATTCATTATACATTCCAAGATATTGCAAAGTATCTAAGTTACACATGAAAGAATCTGTCCCTGACATGAAAGACGTTGCAATCCCTTTTCCAATCCAGAAAGATTTGCTAAATGGCGAAAATCCCTCCATCATTGGCCGAATAGGCTACCCATAGTGCAGTTGCTGCCAACACAATAGCAGAAGTCATAGCTTGAGTACTTCCAATATCTGAGGTAAGAAGCTCTGAACATGAAATGAATAAACAAATTACATTCTAATAATTACCCACGTTGATAGGTTCACAAACTTCCAAAAAATGAGGGTCATCAGATATCCCCTTAGAATTTCCTTCAACTCAATTGGTGTATATGACTTAAAAAGTGAAGAACTTGAAAAATGAAGACTATCAGAACCAAAACCAATGACATTAACTGAGAGCATTTATATGATATATGCTTCTATCTGAAAATCAACCATATGGACAAGACACAATAGTACGATGTAAATGGTGACAGTTGAGCTAAAGATCGGTGAAATTGGCAGTAAATAGTCGTGGGACGACAACGTATCAGAAAGCAAGGCGACATCGCTTCTGTATATCAAGAAGCGAGGAGGTAAAGAGGAGACGAACACACGAGTGAACGGCTAGTGTAGTCATTGCCTATAAACGGGTGTCTAAGAATTAACGAATAACCAAGTTACGTTCTCTCTGAAACCGACACTAGCACAAGCCAACCAAAGCATTTAGGTTGCCCTATGGAAACTTCGCCCTCGGCTCCGAATCCCGTAAAGATTGAAAGGATGAAGTTTGGTGCTCACTGCTCAGTCAAAAGTAAAACTCATCCAGCATCTTGGATGAAAAGTCCCCTTTAGGAATATACATTAACTGTAAACTTTTAAGTCTTTATGGTTCTTCCATTCATTCAATGTCGTTATTCAAATCAGACCCAATGAATAAGAGGAAAAAGATTGTTATTTCAATTGTACAACCAATTATGTCAAAATCATGACATTAAGAACCCGGCCAGTTACTAATAGATACCTGGCCAGGTACAGGCGCAAGAACTCACAAGAATCCTACCGTTAATCCAGCAACATCTTTTCTCCTTTTCCTTTTCTAGGTTCTGATTCTCTCCCTAATTCATGTCACAAGATGGAATAAGCACGGATCACCTCAATTACTGGTGCCCTACACATAGGACACTTTTCCCCACTTTGGACCAATTTATTTGCACATTTTGAGCATGTGCACATGTGCCCGCATCTGTAAAAATAGGATTTACATGATGAAACAATCTAAGATCAGGTTGTGTCCACGCATGTCATAACTCCATTAGATGTTACAAGTAAAATTTTCCTAAAATTTACCTGTAAAGCAGAGAGTCAATACTGCTATCTCCACAAATACAGCACAAACCTTTTCTAACATAATCCCACTTCGAACTGTCATCTGCCAAATTATTATCACATATCCCTGCAAAATAATATTGGTATATGTCAACGAATAAGGGAATATAAGAAAATATGAAACCATAGTTGTGATAGAATCTAACTAAATACTCGGTGCACAGAATATGAAATCTTGTATGAAGGAAAGCCAACTCAAGAATGAAAGGTCTTCAAAGTTTAAAACAACATGTGAAGAACTTCCATGTGCAACGTTATTATGAGAAGTAAGAAGTATTGCCTTTCTAAGTATGCAAGTTTTTGCAGAAAAATAGTTTGTTTCCAAAATATTACATAAAATTAAAACAGAAGTGGAACATGTCCTCTCTTCAGTGTGGAACTATAGAACCTGATAAATTAGCTGAACGATTCAGGGCAGCAGAGACTTCTTGTCTTATTGAACGTTGTAATTCTAGTTGCATGTCCATACAGGCTTCCAACATCCTTTGCATATTGTTCATCCTCTGTTGTAGCCGAGCCATGTCAATCCTCAAGTCATTTATGATGTCCCACTCCTGCAACAACATGCTCTATTACATCGCGGCCAAAAAAGTTCATCAAATTTAGTCATCGAACCCAATACAAAAGAACAACAAAAACCAGATCTTGAGGGAACAGAATCATTTTAGGTTGGATTTAAATAAGCAAAACAATGTCAGAATCATAAATCAAGAAGTTGCAAAAGTTGACCACTTAAATGTTTCAATTTCACAAGATATAAATGAAGTGCACGGTTAAATTAAGAAGTCAATTTTTGGCTGCCAAGTCAGAAGTCCCACAAAGAATAGAAAAGAAACAATCATCATAACAATCACTGAGGTTAGACGGACGCACAATGCCAAAACGTTGGTGCATGTCATTATGTGGCCAACTATAATTCTGTGAATCTTGGTCCCAGAGCCGTTCCACAGATGGCATTGGTGGAGACGGTAAAGGAGGTGGAAGACTTTGAACAGAACTTCCCTGACCCTCATTTTGCTCCCTACTTTGCTCCTCCAGATCTTGCTCTTCTAAAGCAGAAGAAGGAGATTCTCCTTCTAATTCCCAGTCAAGAGGAACATGACTTTGCCTTTCCACATATGATTGTATCAGTTGGTCAAGACTCTGTCTGAAGCTACTGTGGAGAAGAGTGGAGACACTTCTCCTATAATATAAAGTTAAATCAAACATTCAATTGCTGCAAAACTAGAAACAGCCAATGAAGAAACTATCGTCAGTAAAGAATGTACATACCTGCTTAGGAGTTCTCTTAGTTCCAGACTATACACATTATCATCATCAGTCAGATAAAATGAATCCATTCTTCCTACAGAAACATGCTCTTGATTAGAAGGTTCCTCCAACCAGCTTTGAACAGCCTCTTGAAAACCATTACTTCCATGTGAAACTTGAGATTCTTCTTCTCTGTTTCCATTGTCCACCCAATCATTTGCAGTAGTTTCATGTTCACTACCTTCTACATTATTTTGAACATCGCCACTCCATTCACTGAGTTCAGGACTTGCTCCAAATAATTCTGTTTCCCCTCTATTCAAAATCTGATTTGGCCACTGTTCTTGTGAAGCAGATGCAGGCCCATTCACATCTTCAATTCCATAGCTTCGCACTTCCTCATGATTTGACAAAAATGGAAGAGCATTTCCAATCCTAACCGGCTCAGATTGTTGAGAAAGTATTTCATTGGTTAGTGACGTATAAACATGATCTCCAGTTTCATTTTCCATAACATCTCTTGATGATACATCAAAAGTACCTTCTTGCCAATTTACATTCACCTCTTCTGCATTACCATCCCTACCCTCATCTATTTCAAAGTAGGCTGATTGTTCTCCATCTCTTCCCACATTCTCTGAAACCTGTACAGCACCATTTTCTGAATGCACACCAGACTCTTGCCAACTTGAATCTACACCAGCATTCCCTTCAACATCAGCTCTACCACCTGGTCTTCCATAGCTATGATTATCCTCATTATCCCAGTCAGTTTGTTCATTACACTCATCAATGATCTCCGGTAAACCATTTGCTGCAGTTTGCTCAATTCGATTGCCATTCATGTCATTATTAGAAGAGGTATCCGAGTCACTGCTACTTGCTTGTCCACAAACAGAATGGTCCAATCTGGAAAAGAATCCTTCTCTGCATGAAAGAAAGAGTTACATGTATCACATACTTCCAGAAATGCTTAGGTTATAGTGCAAGCAACATTAAATATGATGACTTTTAGGAATCAGACTGTTTCTCGGTAGACCTGAAAACCCACTACCTATTGCTAGACCCAATTATTAAAACTCACAATTCATACTTGAGAAAATTTATTGGTTTTCTGGACACTATTTGATCAGAAAAATAATTAGACACCATTTTTAGCAAACTGAAACAATATAAGCACTAAGGAGTTTAAGGTAGTTTTTGCTCTAGATTGCAGGGCCTATTATGGAAAAGCATTAAGTGAAATTCTCAGCAGTAACCATTAAGTCAGACATAAGCCAACAACAAAATTTGACAGTGGCTTAAATTAACATACTTAATGTTTGGCAAACCATTTTAAAAGCATGGTTTTGAAAGCACACTCTCTATCGTGATTTTGCAGAAATATCGTTTTTCAACCTTACTTAGATTTAAAAAAGCACCGCTCATGGCTAGTTGACAAAAATATAGAATGTCAATCCCTAATATGGAATTACTTGAATTTCTTTGCCAGTAGCTCTTAACTTTTTCGTAATAGTTTCCTTAAACATGAAAATTTATTTTTTATTCCACTGATCGTGCATTCTGATCAGCTTTATCAAGTAATACTTAAAAATTATAATATTTCCCCTTCCAAAAATTCCCCTCAAAATCACCCACAGAGCCAAAGATAAATTTGTGGTCTTAACAAATGCTTTTGAATTTTATACTACCATGTCCACTCACACTTATACACAATTAGAGATTCAGCAGCTACAAACAATGAACTTCTATTTCAAATGAAGCAAAAGGATACTAAATATATATGTGGTTGCGTGTTCATGGTTGTAAGCAAGGAGATGGAGAAAGAGAGAAGCTTCATGTTAAAGACATCAACAATGAATCTGTTCACCTTAAATCAGAGACTGTATGTCTTTGCCTCAGTAAGCCTAATTCACTTGCCGCTATTGATGTAGGTCTCTCAGTTCTATTCATTCTGTCATTTCGCAAGAACCTTCCTCTAAGTAATGACTGCAAAACAACATAGAAGCATGGAATAAGATGATAAAAGCATTATAAGAACATTTTCTTAAGATTATAAATTTTATAATAATTAGACCAAAGCTGTGATGAAGTAAGAAAAAACATTGATACACATAGAATACATTCAGACCTATCTGGTAGATATTCAACTAAATGTCTCTAGCCTTTAATCTCAGGTGCTCAATCATTTTTCTTTAAACAGTTTAGATTTCTACTCCCAGAAATCTTATCGTTTGCTATATATCACTGGGACAGTTTTCAGAGATGATACTAATAACAAAATAAGAACATTCACTGAAACTAACTTGGATGCGGTTACGGTGAGCAAATTCTGATACAGCATGATGCTCTACCAAATCTTCAAGTTCTCTTTTCCTTTCTCTATCACGCTTCTTAAGCATATCAAGCAGAGACTGTCGACCACATAATCTCCTAATACCCCTCCGAGTATGATCAGTCCTGCCTGAACTTTGGTTGACCACTGATCCATCAAGAACTTGTTCAATCTGACCAGCAACTTCAGAACTTTGTTCTTCTCTATGGTCAACACATGTACCCCTACGCTGACTGTTCATTTGTACCCACTCCCTTATGATTCTCACCCTTTCTTGCTCATTCTCTCCGAGCCACTCTGCCCTGGAACCATTATTTCTATTTGAAAAATTAGATGCATGATCAGTTGCACTACAGGTCATCCATTCCCGGAAGATCTGCCTTACCCTCTCTCTTTCATCCTCCCTCAGGCTAGAAGGATCCTCCTGTCCACTCACTGATCCATGAGGACCTGGGGACCATTGTCCAAAGTCACTCTCAACAGCACTTCCATCCTCTGATGTGCCGCCATGTTGATTTCTATGGCTATTTGGCACATCCATCCTTGAGAATTCCTCAGTTGATCCATCAATTCTGTTTCGGAGAGATCTATCACTAGCTCTCCTATGTCCATGATTCAAGACATTCTCATCCTCAAGCTCTCGCCACATTTGCAAAAGTGATGATGCCCGGGTGCTCACACTCCCATCATCATCCCGTGTTCTAACCGTTTCTGAATGAGACTCACGGAGGAATGAAGAATCAAGCATAGAAATATTGTGTAGACCAGCAATAGCCATCACCTCAAATTCCAAATTAGCAGTCAATTCAATCCATATGCTTCAAATGCATGGAAATGTGCATTTACAACTATAAATAATGATAGAGTTTTGTTCTCAATGTTAGATTGTAGCATAAATTATACTGTCAACATAGACTCATGATCCTTGAAATCATCCTCTCGATCATGACCATCAATACAAGTCTTCGATGTGAAGCCCATCAAAGGAGAGCTAGTAATGGAATAAAGTTGGCGTGCCATTAAACTGTCAATCCCCTTCAAAATTCGTGGAATAAAATAGCTGCTTGCTGCATCAGATAAAACATTGAAGTTCAATCTTCTTAACTAGACTTGAAAAATGAAATCATGAAGCAAAGAGAATCGTTTGTTCCACTATGTGATATACCTAGATAATACATTCAAGTAAACACCTAGCTAAAATCCAGACCCAAACAGAAGAAGTCCACCACCATACGAGATTCATTCAATTTCTAAATCCTCTGCTTGATCTTAAAGAGAATATGATGGAATACAAGAAACTCAGTTTACATCGAACAATTTCCCATTGTATGACACTATCAAAAGATGGCCTTTACGCAGTTGATCGCAAAATAAATTAATCTCGAATTATTCAACTGGGGAGCCCTTTGTTTGGTCTCCGAGAAAATGCGGGAGAAAACAAACAACTGACTCCTTATGCTTGGCATTTTGGGTCAAACAAAAACCAACTTGAAGAGATTTACAACTTGAACAAAATTTCTTCATACGAAGAGTCCAAAGGAAGAGATTCAGCAAAGCGCATATATTATCCACCATTTTCCTCCCCTTTCCCACCAACCAAACAAATAACAAATAGAACTAAATAAACCAAGCACCACTAGCCCAAAACCATTCCACCCAAAGAGAAAAAAGAAGCCCTAAATCAGAAGAATCGGAGTCGGAGAAACGAAATCAAATTCGAGAACTCAAAGCGCACCGTTTAAATAGGTGTCCAGACAAGAGACCTCCAAGAATCCAGAAAACAGCTGAAACGTGAGGGTTAAGGTTCGCACTCGTTAATTTGCAAGTAAAGGAACCGTAACCCCGAGAGAGAGACAGAGAAAGTAGCTTTAGATAGAACTAGAGGGGGGNNNGGGAGAGGTCTTAACATAGAGGAGAGAAAGAGAGAGAGAAAGGATACGTCAACGGTTTCTGGGAGTAATTCCATTACAAGCCCCCCTGTATTTGTTGTCGTAAAACTAACGTTTGAACATTTTCGTTGTAGCCACGTGGCACCTGTCCCGTCGCTTTCTTAATAGGCTAATCGTGGAAGTTTCCCAATCTTCAACCCAACGGGAAGTGATATAGAAGCTGAGACTGAGCGCTTAGGGCAGCAAAAGCAACTCCTCCTCAGGCGATGGTTCATGATTCTGTGTTTCACTTACTTTTCACCAACCACGTCCAAACGCTGCCGTTTTCTTTTTGTCTTGACCCATCTCCGTATGGAAATGGTGGTTGTGGACGGAAATTAGGGCGAGGCGGAGGGACTGTTTAACTGTTGAATGCAATATTCAGGGATCATGGGTCCTTGCTTCACTAATTACTATATGTTGCCATCATGAGTTTAATTGATTTAGAAAGATTTGATTAGTAATTTAACATGTTATTATTGGATAAGACCATGTGATTTGTGCAACCTAAATTTTACTCTCACCTTCTTTGATTCATATCATCAGGCTTCTCTTTTGGTTATGGAACACACAAAGCCTACTATGAGTCGGCCATCTTTTACTTTTCTATGAGATGAAATGTCGTAAGCGTTTAAAATTTTACCAAGTTATACTCCAGATGTAGTCATACGTTTTGTCGTTTATCTGTATAGTCATTAGTCGTTTAAATAAAGTCCATTTACTATCAAGTCAATTTATATGGCACTACTGGTAGTTCCTTCCACTAAAAGCGCGGTAGACTCACTTGAGTATTGAAATCTCATTGGCTTCTATTTTCACGTTGAAGTGACATTATTCTTAAATAAAACATTTAGCAATTCCTCCAATCACGTTCGTTAGAACCTTTTTGGATTTCGTATGGAGAGTTAAGGTTATGACCTAAACCTTTAAAGCCATCATTTACGGAATATAGTTCATTAGCCATTCATAGATTTATGAAATATAGGATTGGATATCTTAAACTAAAGTTGCAAGACCCACAATTTAATGCGATTGTCCCAAGCCGCTTACACTCCTTATCATAGCGTCTACCACTTAAATACGGGGAAAAGAGGTTTCCTTGCCTAACCAACCAAGTAGGGTGACTTTTGGGAACCAAGTAAGTGTTAATTTAACGCACCTTTGAGTCTTCTTAATATTACAGCAACCCAACAACAATTAGATAGGTTGGTTTAGAGATTGCAACTCTCAACTACCTCAACTTGAATGCCCCATATTCACAAATTTACATTTTTGTTATGAGTAATCAATAATCAAACCCTTGAGTGCCTTAAAATGCTAGCTGTAAATAGTCTTTTATGAATATAACGTATTGGAACTTTAAAGATAAACCCATGTCTTATACCTTCAATAATAACATAGTCATAAATACAGCAGATCAACCACGTACTCTTATCCAACTTGAAGTTCCCAGAAATTCGCTGCCTTCAATTGCACTAACAAAAAAAGGTGTTCGCAATCATTATATTATACTGTTCTTAGAAAAGTATACTTGGTATTAGTGACACTCTTTTTAAGTCGAACTGTCGATACGAGGTTAATCTGATAAGAATTCAGATCCTTTCAGAAGCAGCAGAGACCGCTCATCATGCAGAGTGTGACGCCAAAATTTTGGGGGACATGATGCTTGTTGCTGAATTCGTGTTTTTACAGCTGTCGGCTCGTAGAGAATTCATGTTAATTAAGTTGCCTTTACAAATTCTCATAAATTAATTGTTCATTTGCATCAAGATAGGAATGATAATGGGCTACCTCATCAATTTTTTTAAAAAATAATTTTTCAAAATTTAAAATATAAAATAACAATTTTTTTAACTGAATCAAAGTCTGAGCTGTCTAGATTTAGGCCTACTCAAAGCTTAACTCTTCAAGCATTATTTTGCTTCGTATTATTAGATCTCGGATCAGTCTGAACTTAGGTCTCACTTATTGAAAATGCCTAAATTTAAGTCTATAGGTTGACTCATTATCATCTCTACATACAATTCATCGCATTAATTGTGATATAATAATTTATAAATTATATATTTATATAAATTATTTGAAAAATAGATTTGATTATATAATTATTAATGTTTTTAGATTTCAATTAATTATATTTTCCAAAATTAAAATCGATTATGGTCAACCACTCAAAGTCTCAAACCTGCTAGTACAGACCTAGGACCTAGGACAACCATAAAGAGCAACAGTAACACATTTCACAACCCCCATTCATTCTTCTCTCACTCAACGTTCCTACATAGATAGTACATATCTTTTTCCATAATTAGTTTGTTACGAGTTTGTTATAGCCGCATATAAAGTTAGTATTAGTTTGTTACGAGTTTGTTATAGCCACATGAATAGTCAATTCCTCATGTATATATAATTCACAGGCAATCAAAACAAAAGACAAGAAATTCATTGTTTCTTCATCATCTGTCCCATTATTTCAAATGTTACATGGTATTAAAGCAAAATCTGATCCCACATAAATCCTAGTACCCAAAATCAAACCAAATCAAAAATGGCATTAACCTCGGGAGATTCAAGTCAAAATAATACACCGGCTTTGAATCTCGAAAAAGAGATCGAAGCAGAACCATACTTAACCATTGCCGCCAACACTCCATAATGTCTTATGGTCATCACGCCACTCAATGAAAACAACTATCTGACATGGAGCAGATCTATGATCATAGCCCTAAAATCATTAATGGCGAAATTAAGAAACACAACGACGACACTGCTCAAGCTAGATGATGGGTGACAGTAGATAACCTGATAGTAGTGTGGTTACTGAATTCGCTAAACAAGGAAATTGCAAACTCATTCATGGTAGTCACGCCAGCACAGGATCTCTAGGAGGAGTTAAAAATATGGTATGGAGAAAGCAGTGGTCCTCACTTATACCACATTACACAAGAAATCAACAATTTATGTCAAGGTAACAACTCAGTCCCGACGTATTTTACGAAGTTAAAACGTCTGTTAAATGACATTGATTGCTTAATGCCATACAAAATATGCTCTTGTGAAGCTGCAAAATACAATCTGTGTGTTATGAATAGCAATAGGTTGACGAAAATTTTGCTTGGATTGAAGGAAGAATATGCAAATGTGGTTAGACAGATAATATTGGTAGATCCCCTGCCTCAAGTGAACAAAGCATATTCAATGGTTTTGACTGTTGAAAAACATAAAACGATTAATGTAGATCAAAATAATCTAAACCAAATGTCCGTAGCATTGTTTACTGATCTTGCCAATAGTAAGAAACCAGTGGGGAGACAAGGAAATAGTAAGAAGTTGAGTCTACGAAAAGAAGAGAAAATTTGTGATCACTATCATGAACAAAGGCATACGAAGGATACGTGTTTCCTCCTACACGATGTGCCAAGTTAGTACAAAGAATTACAAAGGAAAAAGGGTAAAGGAAATTATGCAGGTAATGCTATGGACAATCCAATCAATGATGCAAGGGACAGCGTATAAGCTAATGTGAAACAAAATAGCCCAGAGGTGGACGTGATCAACTTGGCCAAACAAGTCTAGGAATTAACGTTGATAGTTAAGGGTAAACAAGGTGCAACAACGAATCATATGGCCTTCAATGTTTTTGCCGTTAAACACCCTAAACACATTATCTTTAATGAATATAAATATGATGACAATTCGTGGATTATAGACTCAGGCACCTCGTTACATATGAGCCCAAATCTGTCCATGTTTATAGACTATGTCAAACTAAGCACACTAAACCTAATGACTCTACCGGATGGCTCCGTAAACACAACGGAACACTTGGGAAAATTTACTCTCACTCCAACTTTGGCAATCGATAATGTGCTAACTATTCCCTCATTTTTCCATAATTTGTTTTCGGTAAATAAACTTGCCACACAAAACAAAATTGCTAGCATATTCATTGATAATCATGTGTTTTCGTAGGAACTGCGTGATGATTATGTCATAGCAAAGTGCAAAGCAACGAATGGTGTTTACAAACTATCCAACAAGCATTACTTCCTCCAAAAATCCTTTAAGGTCCATCTTTACAATTTTATATGAACAATTTTATTAGTAATCATGTATCCCATGACTTCACATTATGGCACAATCACTTCGGACAAGTTTCTACAAACAAATTATCTCGATTACCAAATAGATTCAAATTCCCATCAATTACATGTGTGAATTATGTCCATTAGCCAAACAAGAAAGAAAACCCTTCCCCCACCACAAAATTGTTGCTACAACCCCATTCGAATTATTGCACATTGATCTTTAGGGCCCGTATAGGACTCCAAACGTTGATGGATCATCTTATTTCTTAACCATCATTGACGAGTTCTCTAGGGCCACTTGGACTTATCTTTTAAGTAGTAAAGATCAAGTCCCACCTTACCCTCAAATTTTTTATTAACCTTATCCAAACCCAATTTCGTTTACCCATACTAAGTGTTAGAACCGACAATGGCACCGAATTTATGAACAAATTATGTCAAAACCTATTCCTCTCATAAGGAATCATACACCACCAAACTTGCCCATACACTTCGCAACAAAATGAAGTTGTCGAAAGAAAACATAAACACCTTCTCCAAATTACCCATTCTCTCATTTTTCAAGCCCATTTACCAAAAGAGTTTTGGGGCGAAGCTTTACTTACATCCACATACATCATCAACCGATTACCATCCAAACTTCTTTCATGGTAAACTCCGTATGAAAAGTTATACAATAAACTTCCCATATACAACAATCTTTGCACATTTGGTTGCCTATGTTTTTCAACAAACACTGAACCATACAAAGAAAAACTTGAACCTTATGCCACCCGATGTTTGTTCCTAGGATACGTGTCTGGATGCAAAGGCTTTAAAGTTATGGACTTATCTACAAACCAAATACATATTTCCCGCGATGTTGTTTTTCACGAACAAACCTTCCCATTTTCTATTATAAAACCCAACACTTCACCATAAAACACAACTGCCTCTGTTACATTTCCACCAAATACACCTGAGTTTGGGCCCTTATCAAATCACCAAAACATTTCATCAACTAGGCCCAGTCAACCAAATGATCTTACCATACCAACTGAGCCCAGACCACTACCTGAACTTGAACCCATATCCGAGCCCCGTCACTCACCCCATAATTTTACAACTCAAATCCTAACCGACCCACCTTCTTCCCTTAACCCTTCTATCCCTTCTCAAACTCCACTTTCCCCATCGTCAACCGCACATATACCTACACGTTTCAGCAACAGACTTAAAACTCGTCCCAAATACCTCGACGATTATGATACCAGAGTCAACACCGCTCATTCCACTATGACATCCTCATCTCAGATCACCTCTCCTCCCTTAACTTTTCTGTCTTCTTCTAATATTATATTGAGCCCAAGTTATTCCGCTTTTATGGCAAATGTGTCTATGGAACACGAACCGTTGTCATATTCTATTGCTAAGGATAATCCGTTGCTGGTCGCATCTATGAATGAGGAGCTCACTGCTCTAGAACATAATTGTACGTGGTCATTTGCCGATTTACCAAAAGGTAAACGAGCTCTCCAAACAAAATGGATTTTCAAAATTAAACACTGACTAGATGGTTCCATTGAGCGACGTAAAGCCCGTTTGGTGGTCAAAGGATTTAGCCAACGGACAGTTATAGACTATTCGGACGCCTTCTCTCTAGTGGCCAAATTAACTAGTGTCAGTGTCCTCTTAGCTACCGTTGCCGCAAACAATTGGCCTGTCCACCACTGTGATATCAACAATGCTTATCTTCATGGTTATATCGATGAAGAAATCTATATTTCTCCACCTCCTTGTTACTCACGAGTGCCTCCCAGGCAGGTTTGTAAGTTGAAAAAATGGTTATACGACCTAAAGCAAGCAAGCCGACATTGGAACAAACAAATCACCTCTAAACTTATGGAATTTGGTTTTTCTTAATTTGCTTCTGATTCTTGTTTGTTTATGATGGGTACTGGTCAAAATTTTACTGCCCTTCTCAATTACGTTGATGACGTTCTACTAATGGGACCACTTGAACATCTCCTCCTGGATGTTAAAGGTTCTCTTGACCGACAATTCACAATCAAGGATCTTGGTTATGTCCATTATTTCATTGGTGTATAAATAGCTCGTTCTCTATCCAGTATGCTCCTATCCCAACAGAAATACATCCAGGATATTATTAATGAAGTCAATTTACCACATCTTAAACTAACCAAGGTGCCCATTCCTCCAGGTACTAAATTGTCCTTAGATTCAGGTGCACTCTTCGACGATACCGCATAATAGCTCACTCAATTCACCAGCGCGCCTAGCACACAACATTAAGATGCTTTAACTCATGTCTTGGGGTATTTACATTCCACTATTGATATGAAATTATTTTGCCCTGCACATTCTTCTCTGACTCTGAAGGCATATTCGGATTCTGACTGGGTTGGGTGCGTCTTATAACGTAAATCTATTACAGGATATTGTATCAATTTAGATCTGCCTTAGTGTCATGGAAAACAAAAAAAGCAGAAGACAGTTAGTCACTCTTCTGCAGAGGCGAAATATCAGAGCATGGCATTTACACTTTGTGAATTTCGATGGTTATCTTATATTCTTATTGATCTTCGGATTCCTCTGCATCTACCTATCCACTTACACTATGATAATTTGGCAGTCATTCACATTTCAGCGAATCCCTTTTTTCATAAACGAACAAAGCATCTTGAGATTGACTGTCACCTAGTTCACAATGCTATTTCCGAAGGTTTCATATCTACACCACATGTACCTTCTGCACTTTAATTGGCTGATTGTTTCACCAAAGCCTTGTCAGCGACAAAATTTTGCGATGCTATTTCCAAGTTGGGTCTCATTCTTTCGGCTCTAAGTTGAGGGGGGGCTGTTGGTACAGACTCAGGACCCATGACAATAACAAAGAGCAACAATAGCATATTCTACAACCTCCGTTTATTCTTCTCTCACTCAACCTTCCTGCACAAATAGTACATATCTTTTCCATAATTAGTTTGTTACGAGTTTGTTATAGCCACATGTAAAGTTAGTATTAGTTTGTTACGAGTTTGTTATAGCCACATGTACTGTCACTTTATGTATATATATACGTCACAGACAATCAAAACAAAAGACAAGAAATTCATTGTTGCTTCATCATCTGTCTCATTACTTCAAATGTTACAAAACCTTCAAGTTTTTAAGTCGAAAGGATTCAAAGAATTGTTTCGCTACTTTGACCATCCCTTAAATTATTTGATTACCATTATATTTCTGCTCTAACACTTGAAGCCATGCCTTCCCACTTGAAACGTTGCGTATGGGCTACAAAAAATTATTTATGTTGTCTATCAAAATCTTTTGTTTACTAAAGCTTATAAAGTTAGACATAGCATGGTTCTTATTTACAAGACCATTTTTCATTTTTATGATTGCAAACAAAGAGGTTGAACGAATGGATTTGGCTTAATTTTCAAGGTTCATTGAATCAAAAGATGAAGTGAATGTTCTAAAATTTTTAGATGTGATAAGAACTTTTAAATTTGAATAATCCAGATTGAATTTAATTAAACTGAATCAAATTATTATTATTATTATTATTATTATTATTATTATTATTATTATTAAAATATAAATATTTAAATATAAATAATTTCATAAAAGTAATTTTAAAATTTATTAATTCTTTTAAATATAATTAATGATAATTAAATTCATCTAATTCATTTCTTTTATCATCTTTATAAAACTTTTTAAATAGATTAGTTTGTAGTAGTCAATTTTAAATTTTAAATTGTTTTAGATAGACTAATTCGTTGGTCTTATATGAAAAGATAAATGATTTAAGGTGTGCATATAACTTTCGGTAGAGCGTTACATGCTTACTTTGTTATAAATTAAAAAGAAAAAGAATAGAAAGGCATCTCAAGGTTATGTCATAAGAGATTGGATTACATTTAGATGCCTACTACCGTCAAAATCTATAATGATTAGTGACCTTAATTAACATGTAATGAGGTTTCACGACTTATATATCTCTATTATTTAGGCAGATTTGATCTATTTACATGGGCACAAGGACCCGCACGTACACATTCGAAGAAAAGAGAGGGGGGGCCAAATTGCCTCACTACACAGCCTCGTGTTTGTGCATGCATGCGTGGCCTAATACCTTACAAGAGGGTTGTGGTTATACGTCTTGCCTGCTCTTTTTCTTGCTCCTTTTCATTTCATGCTTCATTATTATCTTGATATAACGACATCCTTGTCTTCATATCTTAACTATATAACCTGAGGTTTGAAGTTGAACATGTTCTTTTGGCCACACCCACATGCAATCAAACTGGCCTCCGAAATGCGTGAATTGCGTGCACTTGTCCAGTGTGGCTCGACATATGTTTATCAATATTGCATGTGCCACTTCTCTTTTTATCTCTTAAACTCTCAAAAAGAGAAAAAATGTTCACCGTTCATTAGTTCGATTATAATTATATTCCTCTTTATGTGTAGGACTAAAAGAAAGTTAGCAAAGGGCTGTATGAGTTTTATAGTACTGTAGAAATACTCGCAATATCCTAATTTATCGATCATAGGTTAGGGGATCGACTTTGTATTGTTTTAGGGAGAGAGATAGAAAATGCAACTCCACCGGTAGGGTTTACATACTCATTTGAGATGTAGAAAAATGGCATAATCTAAACATGATAGAAGAGCATGCTTCTTGATTAACTAATTAATGCATCATATGGTTTAGGTCATTGCAATGAAGATTATTGGTCAAAATTTAGAATACAAGAAGCTTGTATTAATAGTTTTTGAAACCAAAGTCCCCCTTTATCAATCTTCCATGAGATTATTAACATTAAGAGACCACTTTTCCCTTTAACATCGTTTCATTAGGTGATAAATAACTTCAATAAAAAATCATATTAATTTATCAAATAATATCTCTTTTTATATTGAAAAGGAGAAAAGTTAAAGAGTTAAAATATTACTCTAATTAAAATAAAGAGACAAAATCATTTAACAGACCAATAAATCTTTTTATTGAAATTAATTTTCACATAATGATATGAAAAAATGACATCATATGAGTACTTATTGTTATTTATTCGAAAGTTTACAACAGTAAAATTTTTGTATTTTAAATTTAGACTATAAAAATTATCTCTAGTCTAAATTTACGAAAATAAAAAATTAAGAGAAAATGTTCTTTATATTTTTATCTCTTGAACTTTATACATTGACTGGTAATTATAATAGTTAGGACTATACAAATATGGAAGCTATGATCAATCATAGTCACATGCTAATTAATTCATAAATATCAACATATCATATGCCACAGATTATGGTACAGATGTGTTAGCACTGTTTCCCTCAAATTCAAGGTGGTGAAGAATTTGCTATCTTGCATTTATAGACAAAGTCTCGAAAACGATAACAGGAGTGTGATTTAGTGGAGATATTTGCAATATGATATTGTGAAGAGATAGAAACAAGTTGTACCATACATTGAAGTATATAATGTTACACAAGATAACAATCAATTTTAATATATTTAATACATTTATGGAAAAATCATTGTGATCAATGCACTTTAATTGTCACAATGAAGAGGAGTTCCAGAAAAGGAGGTGACACTTGTATTTTGAAGTAACCACCTCAATTGTAAAAGTTTATAGGTAATGTTAGCAAGAGCTCAATATTTTGCTTCTGGACTAGAGCAGAAGACTATTGTTTATATTTTATTGTGCTAAGAAATAAATGACATGTTAAGAAAATATAGTAAGTAGTAGTAGAATGGTGATTATTAGGGTCTCCGTCTTAATCAACATTATAGAATGCTAAAGAAGTGAAGAGTATGAAATAGAGTACCTTCAATGTATTGGAGAATAACAAAAAAGTGAGTATTACGAGATACAATCATCAATCAGCTAACAATAGTAGTAACATCTACAATATCAGGACAAGTGACAATAGGATATATAAGGTTATCAACTAATTAACGACAAAAAGTACTATCACTAAAAGGAGTCTCGTCAATAGTTGGAAGATGAATAATGGGTTCTTTTGCATAAATGGAAGCCATATAAGGAAAAAGGAGGTAAAAATATCAGACTTTACATGATTTAGCCAATACATGACCTACAAAGTAAAAAGATATATTTACAATACAAGGAGAAAATGAAAATAACCTTGACCTTATATACCCTTATCAAGGTACTTACAAACTATAGTTACATATAAGAAGTCCAAGGATAATTTTACTTTATTTTCACAAATGCCTAAAGTTAATGAAATTTTATTTCCACATAAATTTAAGGACAATGAAATTATATTTTTGAATGTCCTCAAATTTCCCAGTCAACCAAAATTCAAGGCTTATCTTATAATTCTCCAATATTTAACCAAAAATTACATTCTATCAGATCAGCCCCTAAGAGTTTCAAGTTATGTGAATATTCTTCAAGTCCAAACTAATATTTGTATATCTGTTGGCTATCTTTTGTATAGAAAATATCTCATCCTAAATGACATCTTGAATGAAGTTAAATTTGACATCAACATACGTTGATATCTTATGATAAACATGATTTTTCACTAGGCTCGATGCACTTTGACTATCCTAGTAAATAACATAGTTCTACATGTCCACACCCAAACTATCAACTAGAACACGTAACCATATATCTTCTTTAAAACCTTATATCAATGACATATATTTTGCTTCTATTAAAAACAAAGCTATTGTTGATTAAAGTATTGCTTTTCAACATACAAGGTAAAGATATAACATGTCAATGATCTTTTTCTCAAGAAATCTCCATCATAATTAGAGTATATATAGCCAACAATGACTAGTTGTATCACCAAAACCATAAATCAAGCAAATATTACTCATACCTTTCAAGTATTGCATAATCCACTTAATAACTTCCTAGTGATCTTTCCTAGGATTACTTATAAACCTACTTATGACACTAACAAACATATGTTAGATCTGGTCTTGTGAATACCATGGAATACATCAAACTCTTAACTACACTCAAGTAAGGAACTTACTTTATATATTCCTTTTTGCATCTGAACTAGTTAATACACTAGCATCAAGTTTTAAATATGCTACTAAAAGAGTACAAACTGACTTTGACTAATCTATTTAGAAAGACTATAACACCTTTTTAATTACTTCTATTATAAAAAGTACAACAGATTGACTCTTCTGTCCTTTTAAATCTCCATACATAATATTTTATTGGCTACACCCAATCCTTCATCTCAATCTCACTGCTCAATAAGCTATTCATATTGTTAATTTCAACCTTATTGTTGGCCGTAATTAACATGTCATGAACTTATAACAATAAATAAATACATGAACCATCTGACATCTTCTTAAAGTAAAGACAATTATCAAACTGATTATGAACAAAATTATGAGGCAACCTAAATGTATCAAACATTTTGTGCCACTATCTTGGTGATTGTTTTAAGCTATATAATAATTTCTTTAATAAAAATACATGGTCCTTCTTCTCGGTTTCAAGAAATCCCTATAATTCTATAAAACTATTCTAGATTCCTATACAAAAGAACTCTTAGTGTCTTATGCTTCACAACTGGTGAGAAGCCACGTGTCATTAATCATGCTTTAAACCTAGTTAGCTCAATTCCAAGAACTACCTTTCTTCTTCTTAAAGATTCATTTACACCCCACTAATTTTACACCTTCTGGTAAAGGTATAAGTTCTCATGTCTCATTCTTATACAAAAGTCGCACTTCTTTATTCATGGTAACTAACCATTATGATGTTTCTTTACTATTCACTACCTCTCTATAAGTCCTTGTTTTTATCACTATCTATATTCTCAACTACTGTCAAGGTATATGTTGTAGTATTAGTTTCACCAACATTAATATAAGCTAAATACCTTACATGCTTCTTGATTTCTCTCTTTGTCCTCTTTGCTGATATACTTTGTGGTTATGCCTTTTACACATCTATGAACCAATTTTGCAATATCTTGCTTAAAGTTTCAATTTTAAACTCCACCTTCTGGTTAGTACGCCGATCCTTTTTACCTGTAAGATCATTAAGCTCCTCTTTTTGGACAAACATAGTAGATTCATTAAAAGTAAATTCTCTACTAATCACAAATGCTAGAGTTCTATGCTTTTCAACACACTATAATCTATATCTTATAACTTTATTAACATAACCTAGAAATATGTTAGGCTCCGACTTGCCATCATTAACATGATCATTAATAAAACAATCAAATATTTATAGCAAGAATAATCATATGGAGTACCATACTATACCATTTGAAGAGTCTTAAAATCTATTTCAGTCAATGATTATCTATTTACTAAATAAGTCACAGTGTTAACTACTTTAACCCAAAATTGCTTCAATAGTCTAGCGTTTAACCAGATGCAATGAGAAAACTAAATTAGGGTTTGGTTCATCCATTTTCAACTCTATTTTGCTATGGTGTGTAACCTATAATGTAATGCTTCACTATAAATAACTCATCAAAAAGTACCATTCTATTCTTTAAAAGAACATAAGCAGTCCTTATTGAAAGTCATATGATAAGATGCACCAATATCTATCACCAACCATTACATAAAATCAAATCACTTATTTTCAAAACATTACTCCCTCTTCCATCCTCTTTAACAGAACTCTCCAAGAAAACAACAACACTTGCTTTTTTATTTGTTAACTTTTTATTGTTTACCTTCTCTTGTCAAATCACTTATTGTCAAAACATTACTCCCTCTTCCATCCTCTTTAACAGAACTCTCCAAGAAAACAACAACACTTGCTTTTTTATTTGTT
>JANSVA010000008.1:7482419-7494048 GCA_025504915.1 Erythroxylum reticulatum | reverse complement strand
AACTTTTTATTGTTTCCCTTGTCTTGTTGTGGACAGTCCCTTTTAAAGGTACCTTTCTTTTTATAATTAAAGCATCAAACAACTTTGTCCTTTGATTTGGATCATTACTTACTTATGTTTTAATAATCTCTTCTTTGTTCCTTCCTCTGTTGTTAACTATATCTAAATATAACAGAACTTCATATGAACCAGAGACCTTTTTCTTTGATCTATTGGATTGTCACACATCTTTCACATCATTTATGGAAATAGTCTCTATCCAATACAATATATTATCAACTAAATTTTCATGTGAATTAGGCAAGGAACATAAAAGATAATGGCTTAATCCTCATCCTTAATTTTAATCCCAACACTATGTAAATCTAGATTGCTTTGATATCAATGTGATATGATGTTTGTGTACTTTCTATCATCCTCAAAGTATATGAATGCTATTTTTGATATAAATGATTAATAAGTTGTTTCATTAGCCACATCTTTTAGAACCTCATTTTCCAAACTTAATAGCATTGTGATATGTGAATTTAATATAATCTTTTCATTTTTTAGTCCCTAAATTCTTTGATAGTTTTTGCTCTCCTTCTAAAATTACTGAATATTAACCACCGTCATCTTTACAAAATAATTCAATCCATTGTATTTCTCAATACCAAACTTGTGAAGAGACATTCTAATAACAAAACTTTAGGTTTTGTTACACAAATAGAAGCGATATAGGAAAAATAAGAAAGAAAAAAATAAAAAATTTGCGTGGGTTGGCTAATAAGACACCAACATCTATAGGAAAAAGGATATATTTCCTTTATTACTAAGAGAAAGATGATATAAGATGAAGTATGATAACGACCTAAACCTTTTTTTTTAGAATAAAAACCTAAACCTTTAACATCCCTTATTAAGGTATTTATAGACTAGAGATAATATAAGTCAAAGGACATTGTAACTCTACTTCTATAAATGCCTAAGATCAATGAAATTATAGAAGTTTAAACACGATGGAATTTTATTTTCATGCATCCTCAAATTTTCACTCTCACCAAAATTTAAGGCATATGTTATAAGGTTTTAGAATGCTAGTGAGTCTAGCATAAGAGATAATATTAGTAACATATTTTGGATTGTGATAGATAATAGCATATGGAATTAGAGAAAACTTCAAGACTTAAAAAGTAACTCATATTATCCAAATCCTTCATCTCAATCTATTAATGGAGACAAGATTTAAAAATAGAGATACTTTGAGTTTTATTATTAGTAATTATCATATCATTAATATAGAGAAAAAGAGTATACCCTTAATCTATATTTTGAAGGAATAAGGTATGGCCATAAGGATTTGATTAAAATCAAAATAGCCAATAGTATAGTTAAATTTGGTAAATCATGTGCAAAAAGCTTATTTTTAGTCTATACAATGCTTTAGGAAAATGAAAAACCTTATTGGGTCGATGATCATAGTCAGGTGAAGGTTTTATATATATATATATATATATTTCCATAAGATTTTCATTATTAAAGACATTATTGACATCTGCCTAGAATAATTATCAGTGCTTGTTAGCAACAACTATAATCAGATTTATGGATTGAGGTTAAAGAGGTTATAAGGGCAAATATCTCCTCATAGTCAACACCATTCTTTTATGTAAAACCTTTAGCAACAAATTAGGCTTCATATCACTCAATTGATCTATTAGATCGAGTCTTGGTTTTATAGACTCATTTATATCTAACAATAAATTATTGTGGATGTAAATAAACTATATCCCAGATATTGGTGTTAATGAGTGCCTATAGCTCTTTTATCATTACTTTATAACACAAAGGGTTAGGTATTACTATTTAATAGTTGTAAGATTTATACAGAGAGATAATAGTAAAATAAACATAATATTCTTAAAGATGAACAAAATGGTGACTTATTTGATCAATACGACAAGGAATGGGTGGAAGAGCAGATAAAGAAGGATCATGTAAAGGAGTTGATATCTAAAGAAGATATAGTGGAAGGAATCAAGTATATGTTAGGTCAAATTGCAAGAACTATTATATGATGAACTTGGAAGAAAATGTTAGGGAATAAGAACATGGTTAGATCAAAAAGAAACAAATGAGAGGGTGCATTGACTCAAAATTTTGAAAAAGGTTAAGATCATATTATGTTAATAGAAGGTCGCATCATGAAAGTTACAAAGCCTTTAAGATAAAGGATTCTAACACCTATATCCTTTGTGTTTTATGCCTATAGTTCTTTTTTGATGTATTCATATGATTATAGAATAATAAAACAACTTTTAAAGACTTTAAGTATTGTGTAGTCAGGAGCACGATTATATAAATGTTTATAAGGAGAGATATTTTATATGAAAAAAGTGGGGATACAATTTATAGTATGGATAGTAGTAAGGGCAGTTTCTCTTTACAAGGTTTTTAGACAAAAGGAAGAGATAAATAGAGCTCAAATATTATCTAGAATGCTTTTATGATTTTGCTTCGCATATCCATTATAGAGAGGTACTTAGACAAGTGCTTTAAATGTGCTTTTATGATTTTGCTTCGCATATCCATTATATTGAGAGGTACTTAGACAAGTGCTTTAAATGTTAGTTCCTTATTGATCAAAGAAATGGGTCAAATATTTATCTATTATATGGTATTATCAATAAAAATTTTTATTTTATAAGAAAATTAAGTCTAAATCATATTTATAAAGTAAAAGTAGATATAAAATAATGTATACATATGACACATGAGATAAATCCATATATATCTAAGAGAACATCAACAAAGATAATATAATATCACAAGTCAATTATAGTGACATTAAGATCATGTCCCCAAATATCAAAATGAACCAAATTAAAGGGTGCTAAAGAAATATAATCACTATTAAGTAAAAGGTTATGTATGGCTTTTGGAAAGTTTATATGAAACACAACCAAAGTTTAAACAATCTTAAATTGACCTAAAAACCACTAGAATTGAAGATCCTAGTATAATAGTAGAGAGATGACAAAGATGAGAGTACCTAAGATGATATGTCACAACACTAGCAATAACTTTGGATGGAAAATAAAGAGAAGTAAGTTCAAACAAGTGTCAATCCTTATACCATATCCCAAGGATCTTGTTCAATTAAGGATTCCACACCATATAATCATGACTAAAAAAAGTAAATTATCACCAAATCCACATAATTAACCAATAGAGACAAGATTTAAAAAAAAGGTTAAGAATAAGAAGAAAGGTGCTTATACATTAAAATGCATAGTACAATTATCAATAGTATAAAAACATCTAAAAAAAAGAAGTAGCTAAATAGTCAAATGTAAAGGAATTAGAGATCATAAGGTTGCAACAAGCAAAATTAAAGTACCATGAAGAGGAAGTACCTAATGTGACAAACAAGATAAGAGAGGAAATAATAGCAAAATCTAGTTGAGGTTATTGTAGAAAAGCACAAAGATCTTTCAAAGAGAATCTAGGAGATGTGCTTTCTATTGTGGCAACCTTATTAGGTTGAATTTAAGAAGAATTGGAGGAGTTTATCTTATCCAGAAGTCTTCTTAGGTCATTCTATGTATTCAGAGATACAATAAATACTTTTTTTTACATTAGTTGTAAAATCCCTTTTGAAACTTCATAGCTTATTTTTTAAGAGTGTAATCCTAATAAGATGAGATTTTGTGAAAAGACTAATATCAACAAATGGTGTAGGCTTTTCTGTATGAAAGGCGTTAAGAGTTTCTTTTGTGATTAGTTCTTTAATCACAATATTAAAGGTAGGAGAGAACCTTGATGAAGAAGAGAGTTGTAAATGGACTTGAATTAATCTTTGAGTCATAATTAATAGGTGCTAGATTTGCTTATGATCATGAAGATTAGCATAGGTAATGGCTACTTCAAGATTAGGTTGTGCATGATCTCCTAATATCTACTAATCCTATAGTTTTTGCAAATCAGACACATAATTATTTATAGTTTGACTATGTTATCATTACATCTAATAAAGATGTTGATATAATTGAAATTGGTTCATATCATTAAGACAACACCAATTTTTTAAATAATATCATACCTTTTTAGCATTGTTAAACATATGGAAATCTAAATAACTTTAGCACAAGTATTGTGGAACCATTTCAAGATTTGATGATGTGAATATACTATTTCTTCAATCTTCATTTTGGTAGGCATAATATCTCACCAATCACAATGCATTATAAAAAAAAAACCATCCATTTAAGAAACTACACATCTTTTTATCCTATAAGTAATAGTTAGAGCCATCAAATGTGACATTAATTGGTTGGATAATATTTGTAAAGTTTTGAAGCATATGCAATGTATAAATAGAAGGATGACTATTAGCAAAATAAGAAAACAATATAAAAAGTAACATATCTATAGAAGTATAATTTGGCCACTTTTACCCTAAAATTAAGTTCAAAGCACCCAAAAACCTTAAAAACTAATATAAGTGAAGAGAAAACCAATTAAAATAGTTAAACTAGTTAGTCAAAGCATTGGTCAATGAGTTTGAATCAAACTGATTGAACCAAACTAGTGATGATATGGAAAATGAGAGATCCAAATGATTATATGACCGCTGATGTGGGTGATGCTATGATATGTATAGGACCCAAGATGATGACAACTAGTGTGGATGATATATGGCAACTAACTAAATGACATATGGCAACTGACTAAATGACATGTGGCGAGGACTTGACCAATGGAAGGATAATACATAGTAGAGAATGTTGACTCGAATTTATGTGTGACTGGTTAGAAAACAACATTGTTTTAGTTTTGAATTTTATTAAAAAAACGTCATTTAGTTCATCTTTTTCCAATGAATAGTAAAAAGCAATGACTTCTAGCAATATGTAAGAAGAAAATTTTAGAAGCAGTTTGCAATATTGTGATTGTCTTCAAAGTAAAAGAATTTGATATATACCAAATAACTACTAGGAAACTGAAGTATCTTCATTAAACCAAAATTTATCCCTTTTACAAAGGAAACTCTACTATTATAGAGAAGAAAAGATCTGGAGATAAAATATTATTTATATTCTTGTATGCCTTGAATTTTATACAATAGGAGATATTTATATTAATTAAGCTTATATAAATATTAAAATAAAAGAACATATACATACCAATTAATTCTTAAATTTTAGCATATTAATCTCTTAAACATATGTTTATGGTATAGATATGTTAATAGGATATATGACTTAATTTATATTATAATTTATCATGGACACATGATGGAGAAAAGTTTATTTTACAAGTTAGTACTAATGATACAATTTTTAATATTTAATTAAAATCTTTCGAATTGAGTATTTTAGAACCTCATATCACGTTTATGATTAACTTATAAACTTAAATTATTATACTTTTGTATAACAACAGGATGATTAGGATACCATTTCAACCTAATTTGAATTGATCCATATTCTATTTATAGGAAGGTGTTTAAGTTTATAGTTCATATATTTTTACTTTGATATATAATAATTCTAAGAAAGAGTGTGTGACAGGCTCGACCCTGGGCAAGGGTAGGAAAGATACCTACCCAAGGTCTACTCTTAATTAGTTCATATTTTACCTCATTTTGTTCTTTATAAAGACTCACTTTTGACACTCATAAAGAACAAAGAGAGACAAAATAGGGCCCTATTTTTTGCCTAAGCCCTATAAAACATTAGGAATGAACCTAGTGTGTGGAGTGATATTATGAATACCATATTAGACTTGGTGCCATATTTGGTTTTGGTACCGATCAAACATTAGATACCATCTCGAATTATTTTTTAAATTTATAAAATAATTATTGAATTTTATAAATTTACAAATTAGTCTCTTAATATATTGTGCTATATAATTTTTAACTTTACTTAAATCTACCTCAAAAATCATAATAATATAAATTTGATATAGCAGTTATCTCTCTATTCTTATTAATATTACTTTTCGCATATTTCTTATATAAACAATAACTACTATTGATATAAACAATCATTTAATTCTTGTACAGAAATAAAACTAAAAATAACATAAAGTACTCAAAATGAAGTGGCAATGAGCTAGTGACAACAATCACCAAAATGTTTAGATTTATAATTAAACTTGTTCCGAGATCTCCGATCAAAATGATATATACTGGTCTGGGAGGGTGGTGACTTGGCATAGTGATAGCAGTAAGCTTGTGAGAGGAGGACACTAGACAACGTGAGATTAATGTGAGAGTGATACAATGAAATTTTAAGAAGGAAAAAGAGGGAGGCTTAGGGTTACAAAAAATACAATTTTTTTCAATTTAGTCCAAATTTTTAAAAATTTAATTTTTTTTAAGAAATTTACATTTACAATTTACCTTGTATTTAATTGGCATTTTGAATATTGGTTATTACCAGCCTTTCCATAAGCCAATAGTTTACTATTGATTTTAATACCCTATTTCAGTTGGAACTGTACAATAATCTTTTCATTGGTGGGACGTGAGATTAATATGAGATTTTATTTAGTTTAATCTACCATTTATGAGTGTTGCATGAGATAATCCCAATGAAAATTTTATTCAGTATAGAAGTTGTAAAGCCCACATAATTAAAAAAAAAAACACAACTTACCTAACAGTCCAGCTCATGAACTACCAAACACATATAAAAGAGGCCATTAGTTGCAAAATATGAAAAATACCAACAAAAATCACCTTCTTTCTTCATCTTTCTCTTCATTTTCCAACTGATAAGTGTGTCTAAAAATACCTTCTTTCATCTTCATGTAACACTTCCCTCATGGGTTCCCTCGTTGTGTTTGTTTGGCAGAAAAATTGGAGGAAGTTGTGGAACTTAATAACCTAAAATCCTCTACATTTAGGTAAAAATTCCGACAGTTATATTATGTCTTGTTTTGTGATTTTGATCATCCTACACTAGTTTATAGTTGGATTGCATGTTATGCTTGTCTGGGACAATAATTAAAGTCATGGAAAGGGATAAAAATGGAGGAAATGCGGCTGGAAAATGATAAAAGAAGAGTAGATAGGAGAAGAGGAGAGGGTGAAGAAGATAACTTTTTTTTTAAAATTTGAGTTGCATATAGGGGCAAAATAGGAAGTGCAAACAGTGAAGGGTAAATATGGATTTTAATTACAAGAAGGAAATTTTTGGTATTAATTAAAATAGGTGAGGGTAAAATTGGGCTTTTAATTTGTTAAGGGTATTTTGGCAATTATGGTGGTTAGGTTAGTAAAGATATTAATTTTTATAATTAAGAATAAATTAGAAAAGAAAATAATGTTGAATTATTAAGTGTAATTGAGTCGGAAATTTTTTGTAAATTAGTTTAATAGAGTTTTATAAATTTTAGATCCGAAGGTCCGATTAAGGAGTAATTTGGACTATCAATTAGTTGAGTTCGAAATCAAGATAAAGATAACCTTAAACTGTATTCTTAGAATAACGTACTGTATTGTTATTAATAAATTATTTTTAGCTAATGATATTTTTAATTAATCATTAGTTAGTTACAGATATGAATTATGTTTATTTTATTTCACAAAGAATTAATGAAATACAAGGTGTTTCACTTTTATATTTTGTTACATTTTATAAGGTATATTGTTTGTTAATTTGATGAAAAATGTGTTAATTAAATAGAGACTAATGGGTTGATAATATGTTGTGAATAAATAGTAAGAATTGAGAATCGGTAGCTTGCCTAGGATAAGCTACATTCGATTGTCATTAGATGATAGTTTGTTTAGAGATGAACGAGGGTAACTAGGTATCTATCCGTGAAGCAGATATCGGAGCATCCTGAGTCCCGAGAATGTTTTGTGCTGATGACTAGGTACCAGAGTGGTACCATGATATCTTGGGTCTTAGAGATATCTTGTGTTGATGGCTAGATACTGGAATAGTATCAAGATACCAAGAGAGATTAAGAAATTAAGGTATCATGTGCCGATTTGTATACATTTAATAACGATTCTACGTAGTGAGAGATTATTGATGAGCATAGATAAGCTGACAGACCATTTGATGTAAGCTTAGTAGGTTAGGTAGAGCCCCGAAAATTCAGCTAATTATGGGAGAATTCGTAAATGGCATTTATATATTAATATTTGTGTTAATCATTATTTGGTAAATTTTTAAGATGTTTGTAATTGTTCGGATTAGACTAGTAATGTTGCCTATCTTTGTATTATGTGTACGTTTTAATCTCTTGAATGAGTTTTATAATTATTTATTGAGTTATTTGATTTTAAGATAACGATCAATTACCCTTATTGAATAGGCAGCTCACTTCTTGGTATTATTTTTTTTAAAGATCAAGTGATTGCCAATAACCCTAATGTACGGAACTAATAGAGTACAGGTTAGGTGTGGTCAACATATTAATCAAGTAAAGTCATTTGATTGTATATATTTTTTAATGTAACAATTTGAGTAGTTGTGTTGTATATAGTGTTTTTTTATTTGACAAACAATTCTCTCTTTTGGAACTAATGATGAATTTGTTGATCAATGATATGCTTTGAGAACTATTTAAGAATTTTGGGAGTGTTACAAAAGTCACCATGATTGTTAAGAATCCATTTGTTTTTTGATACCATTACATATATAGCATAAAGCTTATGCTACAACATGTAAATCTTAATAATACGAATAGCTATTAAGTAATCAGTTTAAGTGAAAATTATTAAAGATTTGTTGATTTGAGGTACTGATATTAATTTAAATATTCAAATTAAATAACATAATGAATTTTCCTATTTTTATCCAAAAATTAGATTCCATCAACAATATACCATATTTGTAATTTTTTAGAATAAGTTGAAAAATTATATTTCTAAGTTTAATTTAAGTCTATATGGAAAAATAATAAAAATTAACAAAATCCAAATTTTGACTTTAAATCTAATTATGTCGATGTTAAATACAACCTAATATAATGTAATGAAAATTGTACCACCTTTTTATAGACTTGAACTACATTTAATAGGACATATCCTTAAAATATGCAACATATATAAATCCTCTTTTAATTACTAAGTTATTAAAACCGTTAAAACTATATATAAATTGCTTTTAGTTATATATTATTGCATCATATCACGTTATGTATGGTACTGAACACCATTCAAAAGCAACCATAGAACCTCACTCGATATATCTTCAAGTTTTTATCGAAAGATGCTACACTATGATGAACAATTAAAAGGGAAGTGGACAAGTGAAAGAAATAAGCAAAAGATATACAGAGTTGCAGATGTTGCATGAACTAGTGTAGTTAAATCAACCATATGAAACGAGAAAGGACAACTGGAAGAAATAACAAAGAAAGAGCTGGTAGCGGCACGAAGTGTTGTATGTAATAATTGAAAGTTGACGGTCCTTAATTAAAAGGCAACGGCACATAACTTTTGAGTCCATTGACATAGAGACATTGGCATATGGATAGAGAGGAAGTGTTAAAGAGTTAGGTTGGCTGTCTATCACCACATTCGTGTCCATGAATTATGCCTTCCCACTTCACTTCGTCACTCTCTAAGGTTTTCTTATGTATAAATTATTAGCAAAACTCCATGCAGAAATTGGTGAAGCATGGAGGGTCCAAGTTATAAACCTAATAGCTGCGACCATATACTGTGTTTTTGAGGGGCTCAATGCTACATCTTTTTACTTCTTTTAGGGGCCGACGGACCCATCAAAACATGGATTGGCTTTGCTCGTGTTGAACTTGTGGGGAAAGGGATATACCACGTCTCGTTGGATTTAAGCGTATTTTGTCTGTTGCGGGATGATATTTGTGAAAGAAGTGACATGACCTTGTCTGGCATTTGTATGTTGATTATTGGATGTAGTATTCACACTGGAATTATATTCCTCCTCTATAAGTTCTGGATCAACCACGATTCAAGAGGTGTTGAAAGTTATTGCCTGTAACTTGTACGTACGAACTCGATCACATTCTGCCTTTTGTGGACGAAAGTTTGGCCAGGAGGACATTTTAATCTGGAAGGCCAGTCATGCACATGCCTGGACGAGTATTTCAGTCAAATTTATCCGAAAGTAGGACCTATTTAAGCCATGCACCTGTAACTTTAATCGTGGTCGTCAAATTTTATAACTTGATGACTATACAGTAATTACGAATGCCAGAACGTATAATGTAATGTGGAATATGTACTTAATGCTAAATCTTTTGCAACGGTCTTGGCCACTCAATACGTGTGGAGTATTGCCCATTTAACTTAAAGCGAATGTAAACCGATTTGCTTGAATGGAAATGTCACTCTCATTAAAAGAATCAAATTAATCTGATCCACTTTTGTCTAACTCCGCTAGGGAATATTTATAAAAATAGATTTGACCAAAAACTTTTTGATAAGGTTGAGGTCATGAGGCAAGATGAATAAGAAAGTACTATTCGATTAGCAATGAAAGCCTCAACCCACTGGGAAGACAATAGGCTCCTACGTCTCCAAGGAGCTCCTAGTAGCTCCTAAATCGTCAACATGTCCTAATACTAGAACCCATTAGTCTATTAGTGTTGAGGGGCCACAAATAGTACTTAGCAAAGAGACCCAATCCTTACTCTCTTGAAGGCCACTAATAATCGAAGTGTTCCCGTGGTGGCTGTATAGACATATGAAGAAGAATTGAACAAAGCCTTGATTGGAATGGATGATGACTTCTCCTAACTCTTGGACAAGATAAAAGACCACATGATTTTTAGTTATAGCCCAATTGAGGTCTACCAGGAGCACAACATATAAAGAAGAAATTCACCGTTAAACTTAACAATTATATATTTAATGCTGCAGGCTTTGAAATGATAGTTTTTAAAGGTTTTTAACACGTTATGCATGCATCATCAAACTCAAGGCCATCGAATATGAGTTGAAAAGATCGAACGCTTGGAGAATTGGTGAAGCAACTAAAGAACTAGATGATAACATCTAAAACTTTCTTCAGCAGTCCACTCTGGATAACAACTTGAGAATTAAAGAGAGACAGTCCAAACTCATAAATGGTGGCTAAAACGTATTCGCAGTTCCCTGACCAAGCAAAAATTGAAAATTACACGAGTTAAAAATGGAGACCCAAAATCTGGAACGTACGTACTCGGTGGGAGGCTTGAATTGTCGATCACTGTTATTACCAGTTTCGGCTCTTACGTTGCATTTGGTTATTGTCTTCAATATGCAGAGACAAAACGAAACGAAAATTTGGAGACGAAACAGAACAAAAATTGGAGACAGTGAAGTGTTTGGTTGTGATGGATAGAACAGAAAAACTGTCTCCGTCTTGAGGACAGAAATGTGTTTGGTTGCACTGGACAAAACATAAAAACAATATCAATGACGAAAATGCCCCTGCAGTATAATATGATTAGAAATATGTAATTCATTGACTATTTTAAAACAAATGATTTGTATTAGTAAAAAAGTTAACAAATAATAATAATAACAATAATACTAAGAAATTAATTTCTTATAATAATAATAATAATAATAATAATAATAATAATAAATAACGATAGAAGAAGAAGAGGAAGAAAATTAATAATAATAAGGAATTTAATAATCACAATAATAATAAGA
>JANSVA010000008.1:7461987-7482319 GCA_025504915.1 Erythroxylum reticulatum | reverse complement strand
GTTGATCTCCCATGTTACGTCCCAGGTCCCTCCATCCACTCTTCAACTTAGTGTCCACCATTTTGTGGACGCCGATGGTAATTGGCAAAGGGATGCATTTTAGGCGTATCTCCCCGCGCCGATTTTCTGAGCACTCCTTGGCATGTTTCTCCCAAAACCTTACCTCGGTCAGGACAAGATCATCTGAGGACGCTTTGACACTGGCGCTTTTACGGTGGCTTCCACTTACGCTATGCTCCGAGAAGAGGGAGGCGATACATCCTAAGGCTTTTGGAAAGCTATACGGCAATGGTCGGGACCACAACGCATAAGGTCATTTTTATGGCTTCTAGCCCATGATCGTTTACTTACCAACCAACAACGCAACAGGAAGCATTTCACTACTGATGGAGCTTTCTACCACTACCACCTTGATGAAACCTCTATTCACGTGATGCTCGATTGCGAGAAAGCCTACCGAGTATGGAGCCACTTTCCTCCTTCCCTACTCCCCCATGACTTCTTCACACTGTAGCCCCAGGAGTGGCTCACTCAAAACCTCCGCCACCACCGGCAGGTCTTCGGGCACGCCTGGCCAATCCTTTTTGGAACTACTTATTGGTTCCTTTGGACCTGGTGCAATCAGTCACTCTTTGATGAGCATTTTACTTGGCCTTCATCACCTCATTCTCTCATATTGTCTTTTGCAGGACTGATTTTCCAGGCCGCTGAGTGGCACTGTCGAGCTAGTACCGGGCCCCGGCCCCACCAAGAGCACATGGTCGGTTGGAGCAAACCGCCTCCTGGATGGGTAAAACTCAATACTGATGGCGCAAGCAAACAATCCATGTCCTTAGCCACAGCAGGAGGCCTTATTCAAGACATTGACGGCAACTGGCTCGGAGGCTTCTCTCAAAACATCGGCTGGTGCTCATCGCTCAATGCCGAACTTTGGGGAATCTACACTGGCCTTACGCTGTCCTGGAATCAGGGATACCACATAGTGGAACTTGAAGTAGACTCGGCAGCAGTGATCAGTATCCTTTCCTCAGCAGACGACCGAGCTCAGACCCAAAACTCTATCGTCTTGGGCATAGACGAGCTGTTCCACCGGAACTGGACTATTGTTCATCAACATATTTATCGAGAGAGCAACAGATGCGCTGACTGGTTGGCACACTACGCCGAACATGTAGATCTTGGGGTCACATATTTTGACACTACACTCATAGGGTGCTACCATTTCTTCACAGAGAATAGATTGGGGATCTGTTTCCCTAGACTCCTTATGTAATTTTCGGTTTTATTTTCCCTTTAAAAATGTTTATTTATTTATAGTTTTTTCAACTGCAGACTAAATTGGATAGTTTAATATGCACCAACTGGGACCTCGATATTTGTAGAATATTTATATGTGCATGGGTCTAGACTATTTATATAAATAGACATTCTTGTAAATTAATTAGGGCCAAAGATGAATGCAAATAAAGAACAAGTAAAAGTGTGGACAATGATCCATCAACACAGCACGGTTCCAAAGTTTCTAAACTGGAGCAAAATTTTGCTATTAATTCAACTTTCAAAGGGTTATTTGAATTATAGAACTATATATAATTTCATACTATATATGAATTACTTAGACAATTAGATTACTTTTAAAATTAAAAGTTTGGAATTGTTATTTAAAATGTGCCTACCTATCTTACTAAAACAATTATTTTTACTCTTTAATTTTTAGCATAAACATCAAACAATTATTTATAGGCATATGAACGAAGACAGAGTTAAGATTCAATACTTTTTTGGAAAATATGTTTAACGGGAAGAAACATTTGGGAAATATCCTGCATATAAATAGACAAACATCATTAGATGATTTGTTACCAAAGCAAGCTTAAATGTATTGTCGAAATATCTCAATTCAAAACTCATCTGTATCTAAAACCAAAATCTACCGGATAGGCCAATTCATTTATTTTCACATCTTTTATTATCATTAAAGATGTGATTTTTACCTTACCGTTTTATAAAATTTTTAAATAAGTCCTTTTCTTTATCTTTGTATAACTTTTGTCTCTTATTCAGAATATAATGAGTATTATTTTAGTAATGATGGATGGAAAGTAGTACTAAAGATAAGGGGAGAGCTTACTTAGACCTTTTGTAAAAAAATTAAGGTACAAATCACACCTTTAGCTTATGAATTTTATTATGTTTTTCTATATTTTGTTCATTACGTTGTAATTAGTGAATTTAAGGAGATAACATGAGAATTTGTTTAAGTTTTTCTATATTTGTCCAATTGATGATATTTTTAGATTCATTTAAAGGATAAAAAGAAGGACAATAACTTCAGATAAGACTTTGGGAGCTAATTCTAGATATCAAGAAGTGGAGAAGTTGGTGGAGCAAGGCACGATAGTAGACAAACTTGTTGAGATAATAGGTATATCTATATTTCACAAAAATCTAAGAAGTTGAGAAGTAAAATAAGGCTAATACCCTAGTTGATTCTAGACCAGCGATAGACTTGCCTTGAATTTACAAAGAGAAATAGTATAAAACTGACAATGACTATAACTTAGTGTTAGGCATCAGTTTCACCTTACTCACGAAGATTAAAAGTTACAAAACAAAGTAGATGTTGATGTTAGAGCTAGTTTGGCATTAGTTCTCGAACACGATTTACAAGGATGCATGATTCTTCAAGTTTATGTCATCTAGAACACTATTTTTGTAACCCTATCTATAAATACTGTGTATTAGAGTTCACCTAGGGAGCTTTTCGGAGACTATATACATCTTCTTAACATCTTTTATGATTTGTATTAAGTATTGACAGATGAAGTCTGATATATGCATTAGAAAAATAAACACTTTAATTCAAGATAATAACAATATCCTAGACTTTAGTTCAAATTATATAGATTAATTATGTTTAATAAATTTGATTAGGTTGAATTAGGTACCAAAAGGTGGTAGTTACCTAAGATAGAAGATATAGTGTTAGGTGTGTTTTGAAATTGTCAAAGTTGATAACTTTTTATTTCAAAGATGGTAAGCACCTCCCCCTTCTTTTTCCAATGTTTGGTAACCAAACAAATCTTTGAATGTTTGTCAAAGATTTGTTTTTTTGACAAACATTACATTCTTTTGCCAATAAAAGGATAGTCATTGTATTCTTTAAAAAAAATAAAACAGATAGAGAGTGAATAACAAGGTGCAGAGGGAGTTGAGGTATTTTGAGAAGATATTCTAAGTGACATACTATGAGTTTTTGGGTGTAATTGGGATAAAGGGTTGAGAGAAAAATATTGAGTGTTATGTACTTTTTCTTATTTTTCTCTTAGTAAAATCTCTTTGATTGCCTTGGTCGTGGATGTAGTCCATCTCAAAGGGGTGAACCACGTAAATTTCTTATGCCTTCTTTTTCCCACATTTTTCTCTTCTTGTTGCTCCACCTCCATTACTCCATTTAACTTTCTCAAACAAAATTCTACGATCCTACACTCTTCACAACAAAATTGGTATAAGAGTCTGGTAAGAAAATTATGTTCAATTTTTTGGCAAATTTTGTTCAAATTTCATATGACAACAGTGAAAGTTGATGAATAGTAAAACAATAACTAAGAAAAGTGACAACTGTTCATACATTTGTTTTGAATTAAACACTACAGTAGTCACTGTAGCTGAGTTGTAGCAATTGGCACTATTCACGTATACAATACTATTCATATATACGAATATGGTACTATTCATACGTACTGATATGATACTATTCACACATATAGGTACTATTCACGTGTAATAATGGGAGCAAAGTTTTGTTCGTTATTAGAAGTATTTTGAAGATGGCAACAACAAGATTTGATTTTGAGAAGTTCGACTGCAACACCAACTTTGCTTTGTGGAAAGTCAAGATGCATGCAATCTTGACACAAATGGTGTGTAGAAGGCCTTGTTGGGAAAGGATATCATACCAGACAAATTAATTGATGCCCAAAAGCTAGAAATGAATGAAAAAGCCATGACTTCCATTCATTTGAGCCTTTCAAATGAAGTCCTATGTCAAGTTATTCACGAGAAGATAGTTGCTTCATTATGGCACAAGTTCGAATCTCCATATATGACAAAGAGTCTCACTAGTAAATTGGTTGCAAAACGCTGCTTGCACATGCTCCGTATGGCAGAAGGTGGTTCACTCAAATCATATGTTGATGATTTTAGTTTAATTCTCATAGATCTCAAGAATATGGACGTCAAGTATGATCAAGAAGACCAAGTTCTCGTGTTGTTACACTCCTTACCTGCATCTTACAAGCATTTTCAAGAGACTACTATTTATGGTCAAGAGTTTCTCACATTAGAGGAGGTTAAATATGCTTACTTTCAAAAGATATTATTAACAAGGAGTTCATCTCAAACTAGAGTAAGCCTGCAGAAGGACTGATTGTCAAAGGAAGACCAACAGACAGAAACTCCACTAGTAGTAACAGGTACAAGTCAATATTAAAATGCAAAGTCAGAAACGGATTTTGTAGATACTACAAAAAGAAAGAGCGTGTTGTAGCTGACTGGCACAAGCTAGATCGAGAGAATAAAGAAAAGCAAGCCGAAGCCAGTTTTGTACAAAAGGAGGAACAAACAGGTGTTCTTTTAGTGAGTAAAGAAGGATCTAAAACATGAGATGAATGGATCCTTGACACCACCTGCTCATTTCACATGTGTCCCAAAAAAGACTAGTTCTTCATCTATGATCGCGTTGATGGTGGAGTTGTATTAATGGGCAACAATCAAGCTTGTAATGTGGTTGGTGTATGCACTATCATATTAAAAATATTTGATAATGTAATAAGAACGTTGACAAATGTTTGCCATGTACCAGACTTAAAAGAGAAATATAATCTCTTTAAGTACCTTGGGTTCAAAAGGCTACCATTACACTGGTTGAGGTGGAGCTCTCAAAGTAGTCAAAGGTGCCTTGATCGTGATGAAGACTTTTCAAATTGGCAAACTCTATGTGTTGAAAGGAACATCTATTATTGGAGTAGCTAACGTGATCACATCAGCTCTATCAGAATCAAATGTCACCAGATTATAGCATATGAGGTTAGGACATACGGGTGAAAGAGGTCTAACACTACTAAGCAAAAGAGGTCTTCTCTGTAATCAAAAAGTATCAAAATTAAAATTTTGTGAACATTGTGTATTCAACAAGCAGAAAAGAGTTAGTTTTTTCTACTACGGTTCATAAAACAAAAAGCACCTTAGACTATACTCACTTTAATCTTTGGGGGCCTACACGTGTCTCTTCAAAAGGTGGTGCTCGGTACATGCTTACCTTTATTGATGATTACTCCAGGAAGGTATGAGCATACTTTTTGAAACACAAAAATGACGCGTTTATCTTTTTCATACAATGGAAGGCGCCGGTTGAAAAACAGATAGGCAAAAAAATAAAGCGGCTCAAGACAGATAATGACTTAGAGTTCTATGACATTGAATTTAATGATTTTTGTAAGAATGAAGGAATAGTCCGGCATTTGACAGTCGGAGATACACCGCAACAAAATGATATTGCAGAAAGAATGAACAAAATAATTTTAGAGAAAATTTGTTGTATGTTGTCCAACTCTGGCCTATCAAACGATTTATAGGCTAAAGCAACATCAACATCATGTTACTTGATAAATCGCTCTCCATCGACAACCATTGACTGTAAGACTCCAGAAGAGGTATGGTCTGACAAACTTATTGATTATTCAAATTTAAAATTTTTTAGGTGTCCAGTATATGTACATATTAATGATGGAAAGTTAGAACTCATATCCAAAAAATGCATATTTATTAGATATCCTGATGGTGTCAAAGGATATAAATTATGATGTTTTGATCCTAAGGTGCAAAAACTAATTTTTAATGGGGATTTCATTTTTTATGAATCAACTATGCTTCACCGAAAGGAGGAGACTCCTATTTCTTCTGATATGGGTGCGAAGAGTATATCCAAGCAGGTGGAGTTTGAGGTGAAAAATCATCCTCCACAAAACATCTCTTCAGAGCAGATTCATAACCTCACAATCACATAAAAAGAAGCCATAAAGGCGAAAGAGAAAGAAACTTCATCAAAAGAAGAGGAGGAGTATTCCATTGCAAAAAATAAACCCATGAGAGAAATAAAACCACCAAGGAAATATGCTGATACTAATTTGGTGGCATATGCATTTGCAACAGCACAAGAAAGAAAAAGTATTGATGAGCCTTCCACTTATTCAGAAGCTATTTCTTGTGATAATTCTGTCAAATGGGTGATTGCTATGCAAGAAGAGGTTGAGTCCCTCTATAAAAACAAGACATGGTAGTTAGTCAAACCACCAAAGAACTAGAAAATTGTTGGATGCAAATGGATCTTTAAGAAGAAGAAAGGAATTTTTGGCATTGAAAATGTCAAATACAAGCCACGATTTATTGCAAAAGGCTACAGTTAGGTTCAAGGAATTGACTTTAATGGTGTTTTTTCACCTGTTGTTAAATATGACTCTATTCATGCCTTATTGTCATTAGTAGCTATGTATGATTTGGAATTAGAGCAGTTGGATGTTAAAACTGTATTTTTGCATGGTGAATTAAAGGAGAAAATATATATGCAACAACTTGAAGGTTTTGAAGTTGAAGGAAAGAAAGACCATGTTTGTTTGTTGAAGAAGTCATTGTATGGTTTAAAACAATCTCTCAAGCAGTGGTATAAATGGTTTGACTCATTCATGGTAAATCACAACTATTTTAGAAGTCAATATGATAGTTATGTTTATTTCAGAAACCTGGATGATGGCATGTATATTTATCTATTGCTTTATGTTGATGAGATGCTTATTGTTGCCAAGAACATTTATGAGATTAGTAGGTTAAAAGCTAAACTTAATAGTGAATTTGAGATGAAAGATCTGGGAGTAGCTAAGAAAATTTTAGGGATGGAAATTCAAAGAGATAGACTTATAGGCAAACTTTACCTTACTCAAAAGAGTTTTACTGAGAAGATTTTATAGTGTTTTTGTATGGAAGATGCTAAACCTATAAGTACTCGTCTTGCTGCTCATTTTATGCTTTTAGTTACTTTATCGCCACAAACAGATGCAGAATTTAAGTCCTTAGCTCAAGTTCCTTACTCTAATGCAGTTGGTAGTATGATGTATGCAATGGTTTGCACATGTCCTTACACTTCACATGTTGTTAGTACAATAAGTAGATATATGTCTAATCTAGGGAAAAAACATTAACATGCAGTAAAATGGATTTTGAGATATTTACGTGGTACTAGTAACTCCTGTTTAGATTTTGGCAGGAGTAAGAATGGTGTAGTTGGTTTTATGGACCCAGATTATACAGGTGATTTAGATAAAAGGAGATCAATGATTGATTATGTATTCACACCTAAAAACAGTGCCATCAATTGGAAAGCCATCTTACAACTTACAATTGCATTGTCCACAACAAGAGTAGAATACATGACTACTACGGAGAAAATTAAGGAAGCTATTTGGATATGAGGCTTATTCAATGAATTGAATTTGAATTGACAAGTGACCATTGGTCATTATGCTAGTCAAAGTGCTATCCATTTGACTAAAGATAAAATATTTTATGAAAGAACAAAGCTCATTGATGTCAAGTACAACTTCGTCCGAGATATAATTTCACAAGAAAATATTATTGTGAAGAAGATAAGTACTGCAAATAATCTGGCAGACATATTAACAAAGCCTTTATCTATAAGCAAGTTCAAGCATTGCTTGGACTTGATCGAAATACGCAAATCATGATAAATGCCCTAGGTGGGCAATGGTGAAGATAATTGAATGAAATTTTCACAGAGTCCTAATTTCAAAACAAGGTGGAGATTTGTTAGATGTGTTTTGAAATTGTCAAAGTTAACTTTTTATTTCAAAGATATTAGGCACCTCCCCCTTCTTTTTCCAATGCTTGGTAACCAAACAAATCTTTGAATGTTTGTCAAAGATCTTTTTTTTTGACAAACGTTACATTCTTTCGCCTATAAAATGATAGCCATTATATTCTTGAAAAAAGTAGGACAAATAGAGAGTGAATAACAAGGTGCAGAGAGAGCTAAGGTATTTTGAGAGAAGATATTCTAAGTGAAATACTATAAGTTTTTGGGTGTAACTGAGGTAAAAGGTTGAGAGAAAAATATTGAGTGTTTTGTAATTTTTCTTATTTTTCTTTTACTAAAATCTCTTTGATTGTCTTCGCCCGTGAAAATAGCTCGTCTCAAAGGGATGAACCACGTAAATTTATTGTGCCTTATTCTTCCCACATTCTTCTCTACTTGTTGCTCTATTACTCTATTCAACTTTCTCAAACAAAATTCTGCGATCCTACACTCTTCACAACATATCGATACCTTAATTAAATGTCATGTCGGCCTAGACAATAAATTGTTTATAATAATTAAATTTCATATTAGTAAACCTAAAATTCCTAATATGTGTTTTATTGATCTTTCTTTGTTACTTTTTGTTGTTTGCTTTCTTTAGTTTAATAATTAAATCCTCTTAAGTAAACTCTTTGATTTTATTTAAATTTTTACTCAAGTAAGATTAATAGAGTTGGTGATTGATTTTAAGAGGAATCCATATTCTAGAATCACTCTGACTTTAATAAGCTATCTACAATTGACTATATACGCTTGCAGATATAGAATTAATTAAAAGAGCTCTAAAATTTTTAGATAATTTTAAAAGGGAAATAAAATTTGAAATTTTCTTATTGTTTGTAACACCTTATATAACTTGTCATATAATTATATTTTTTATCCGTATCATTATAAGAATTATCTTTCCCTTGATTTTTTAATAAAGATGTCATATTTAAGGTTTCAATGATAAAAGTGAAAAAAAAGGGATGCTTAAATAGAAGCAATGATGCCGATCTTTCTTAAAAAATTAAAGAGCCAATGTTATAAACTAAATTGAATTTCCTATATAAAAATTCACCAGTTTATTTGAGTGTCCTATAAAATCCAGCATTAATATACTTGATAAAATTGAATAGTTAAAAATCGTTATCCCCTTTGTCTTTTGAGTGTTAAATTTATGGATATTATATTTCAGCACCAAAATTTATAATGGATTCAAACTTTACAAATTAAGGATTCAAAATTAAGAAATATGAATTGAAGTGTGATGTAAGATCTCAAAAATTTGCGTTAGTGATGTTTATAACTTAATGAATTTCATATTTTAGGATACTTTTAATAATTATTAATTAAGTTAGAAATTGATACTAAATGCTTACAAAGTGCATAATCGATTCAATTCAATTTTTAAAAACACTAACAGTTGCACAAATTTTTATTTTTAGGTTATGAGAGATGGAGAGAAGTTACAAGGGAACATGCTTCTAAGAGGAATTGTGACACTTCTTATAGATTTTCTTGACTCTTGGCAAGTTTGGTCGTATCATATATGTGCAATTATGAATAAATGTATAGAATAAAAGAGTGTAATTTCATATTTATTTTGTTATGATTTTTACTTAATTAATATGTACTAATCGACTTTGTATGTTCTTCAAAAATTAAAATACATAACAGAAGTGCAAAGATTTGGTCAAATTCATAAAATTAGATAAAAGAAGATTTTTAAATACAAAAGAGAATCATTTTAATTAAATTATTTCTTTTGTTTTTTATAAATTTAGTATATTGTAAACCTTAATCTGATAAGAAATTTTGAGTAACTGAATTTTGTTACCGGGTGATGACCGCACAAGCTAGCCCAATCAAATTGGATTGACATATAATTTTAATGATTTTCACGTATTAGGAGATTCATAAAACAAATCACTTTTCAGAATGTATGGGTTATGCCGTTATGGGATGAACATATCAAGCAATTCTTAATTATTGAAAAAGAAAAACAGGAAAGGAATCCAAAAAAAAAAAGACACAAATAAATAAATAATCCTACAAGTCTCACAGAAAACTCTATTCTATATCACAGTAAGCCCTCTCGAAACCTTTGGAGGAAGAGAAGTTGATGATTACAGGGCACTCGATCTTGAGCGTACGATGTCTCAGCTTCAACACTCCTATCTTGTACCGAATCCTGGCCTTAATTCGGACATCTAATTCTGCTTGCCCCGACCCTTTTTCCAACCTGAGGTCTCTAGACAAAGAGCTTGACAACGCCACATCTCTGGACTCAAGCTTCGCATCTAGTCGAGTCATGTTGTTGCGAGGTTGATAAAATGGCTCGAGGGTATTGAACGCAACGGTTTGGCCATGCACGCCCACTGACACTTCGATTGAATCATAGTATATGGAGATTTTGTGGTTAGGATTGTATGCCATTATGACGAGACCAAATGTGGCATTAAGATGGTCAGTGTTAATGTTGAAGCCGTTGATTGAGCCATCGTCAATAGTGTAAAGAAGGCGTTTAGGCTTGATTGCTAGCCAGGTAATGAGCACAGCTAAGCCCACCAGGACTATCAGGGCTAGTATGGTTATAGCTATGAGTCGGAGAAGCTTGGGATGTGTTGGCCTAGTGTCTCCTCGCGGCTGGTTGGTTGGACCAGTAGGCATTGTGGAAGGATATGGTTTACGCTCACAAGTGTTGGACAGTGATTTATAGGAAAGCAAAGGTTGGGAATAATTTGATTGAGAAGTGCAACAATTGATACAGCTTGTTGCTTGATAGCCCCTATGTACTTAGCTAAATTGTAAAGAATATGGCACCCCTGCTACTTTTTCACTGTCATGGGAACACTTTTTCTCTTTAGAATTTCTTGTATGATACTCAAAACATCTAAGGGATTCATTGTTCTTTTCTTCAGGGTGAAAGCTGCAGGATTCATTCTACAGTTTGTTATGCTTGATTAGGATATGATATAAATTGCCCAGATCCATGTTTATTATTCTATGCATATGCTCTTCGGAGTTTGGACTACAAATCAATATAAGAATATAAGTTTATCAGTTTGCTTGCGTGTTGGATAAGGTTTCGTTTACTTGGAATTCTAAAGCAGAGAAGAAAAATCTCCAGGGCCGAGTAGGATGTTCAACTACTACTAATTGTTTCTTGCTTCAGTCCTAGGGTATCCCTACAGAACTTTCTCATTAACATTTCCTTCTGTACCTTTTTCCTTTTCCTGGTAAATTGCAAAGAGAAAATAGGAACATATTAGGCTATATTAGTTTTGCTTTTGTAGCATGAAAGCAAGCCCTCAACTCACTTTCCTCTTGAACTGAGTGTAACCAGTTTTGGCTGCAAGAGAGATGATTCCAGTTAACTGCCAATTATTAAGGGTATGTGAAACAAAAAAATTTGAATTATGAGTTCTATTTCCTTCAGATTAACAAAACGTTGCACCATGCCAAAGCAAGCTATAGAAAGGTTGTTTAATTTACCAGTCAAAAAGACTGCAATTTGGGTATGATTCGAACACTAAAAAAGGGTTATGACAATTCCGAATGTGAAATCAACATGCGTAAAAGTTCTCGCGCTAGCCACTAAAGTTGGCATTAGGCTACTTTTGAGCATTGGCAAGTATTTTGATTTTCTTCTTTTACTCGTCACTAGCATTCTCCATTCTTTGCATGGAACTTTCCAGGTGCTACTCTAGTAATGATTCTTGCTCTTTCCACAAGTAATTCTGAAGTTTAATAACAACTAAATGACAAATCGCCAAAAGACCTTAAAAAGAAAAGCACTTTATAGGCTGTACCTAATGTAAAAGAGCTTAAATTGTATAGAAAAATATGAGTTGAAAATAAGGGATAAGTTTTAAATTATGTTAGGATTCTTTATTAGATAAGAAGTACTAATAAGTTAAATATATTATTCTGTTTTAGATATGTTACCCTAATCATCTAGGACTTACATAAATTTTATCATAATAGGATTTAAATTTATTAGAAACCATTTCATAATATAATAAGAGTTCTAAAATCTTCTTGATAAATATGAGTGTATTCAACTCTTCAATGATAGGGGAACCAAAAATTTTTTACAAACTTGAGGTTTCAACCAAAAGGTGTGATGCTTTCTTCTAACAGTGATTAGGAATAATTTTTATATTTTTACCCTTCATTCTTTGTATTCCTCAATAAATTTTAGCTATATTGAACCCTGAAATTTTAAGCATAAATTTTCAACAATCAAATTCTAAAAACCTAACCATACCAAACTAAAATTTCAATATTTCTAAGTAAAATTCAGCCCTAAAATTTGATATTCCAACATCGCACGATCAGTAATATTTCCTAATTTTGTAAGTTTAGCTATTAGTTAATATTTCTTCTATTTGTCCTACATCGATTTGGTTAACGATAGTAACATATAGCAGAAGGGCATATAGAAAAAAATTCACTGACTTATACAGCGAAATGGAATACTTCTGAATATTACAAAAAAAATTAGACATTAACGATCCTCGTTCACAAAATGTTCCAAAACCCAACTTATATATAACAACTCTTATAATAAACCATACTTAACATATTTTGGATATAGGCTAGACAACTTTGATATGAATTCCCTAAAAGTCAAAACTCCCACAAGCAAAAATTATGCCAACCAACAACCTATAGTTGATGTTGAACATAGAGAAGGTGGTAATAAGCAAGAAGAAGGCATTGATATTAATCAACAGCACATAACGTACAAGGAAATCTTTGTTTCAAAATCATGTACTGATTTTGATTCTCCAAATTTTGTATATCAATTTGAATCTTTGAGCCTACATGTAGAAGGTGCTCAAAATCTGATGATAAGGAGAGTTTGGCAACGGAAGATGATTATGACATGGAGAATTTAATAGGAGGAGATAAGCAAAGCATTAATAATGAAGAAAAATACAACAAAGTGGATTCTTTAGTAAATTATAAAGTTGAAATGATTGAAAAACTAGACAACAAGCTAAAACATAGTGCAACAGGTTGAAAGACTAGGACAACAAGATAAAACTAACAGAATATAGAGCTAAAAAGATTAACCAGCAATTACTTAGGGTTCCAGGGCTTGTTGTTCAAAACTTGATGATATCATTAATAAAGATTGTATTGTAGTGACTGATGAAGGAGTAGACTTAGAATGAAGATGCATAATTAGTACAATTTAGGAATAAAGAAGAAGTTTTGAGTGCACTTGCAAAGTCAAAATTTAGTAATGATGGAAAGTTAGAGCATTTGACTACAAGACGCAACAATACGCATATTCTTGATGCTTATGTTGTAAAAAACCCATATGGTTTTGTTATGAAATCATTTGCAAATATATTTGTCAAGACTTATGATATTTTCCACACAACTAAACTTTGGTTCACTATGGTGACATGTAATAAAAGAGCATATGAAGGAATATTCAGTGACTAGGAGTGAGATGAAATACTTCTAAGAGTTATAAAAATATTAGACCTTAATAACCCTCAATCACAAGGCACTCAAGAACTAGTTTAGAAAATAATATCAAACAACAAACTACACTTGATGGTGAGGGTGGAGAAAGTGAAATCCAAAATAAAGAGGCTAAAACTAATCAACAATAAGTGGGGTTAGGAAATTAATGTCTACTAATAGATCCAAGACAAAGAAACCAATCAGTAGCACGTAGAGAGTGCATGTGAGCCTTTAAATGCCACAATAAAGTTGAAACACACAACATAACTCGATGAAATTACTAAGAAAGTTCATGTTGAAGCCTCTAATTTTGCAGGAAGGATGGATCCATACTTGTTCTTAGACTAGACATTAGTAATAAAAGATTTCTTTAATTGGTACCACTTGTAAGAAGATCGAAAAGTTTGATTCACAAAGATGAAGCTAATTGGACACACTAAAATATGGTGGAGATTAGTATAAGATAGACTTCGAGAAATAGACCAGTCATCGATTATTGATTGGGAAGAAATGAAACTTGAGTTATTAAAAAATTCTTAACATTTAATTATCAGGAAGATATTCAAAATCAACTCACAATCTTTAGAAAAGGAATTATGTCCATAACTGAGTACATGGAAATGTTTGATGAACTTTCTATCCGATGTGAAGGGATGGGGTTAGAACAACAACTTATATCTCACTACAAAAATGGCTCAGGAGCAAAACTTCTCAACGAGTTAATAATGCAAAGGATATACATCTTGAAGATGCATATCACTTAGCTTTAAGAGTGAAACAATATTTAGGACAATAAATAACAAAAAAGGTTTCAAAGTCAAGCTACTGAGTTTGGTATGAAGAAAACTACTATGCACTAAAATGGAATCGTTAGCCAAGAAAATGAAATGAAAAAAAAGAGGCAACAAACAGGAACCTGTAAAACTTTAGTCCATCATCTAATGCATCAAATTTTGTATCATATAACAACTACAAAATTTTTTAAGGAACTGAACCTAAAGGCAAAGCCATTGTTGTGATTGGGATTAAAGAAGATAGCAACAATAAGAAGTGCTTTTGATGCAATGAGAGGGGATATTTTGCTTATGAATATCCTAATAGAGGTTTGCATGTGATAGGATAAGAAGAAAAGGAAGAATCTAATGAATATGTTTAAGCACAAAGCTAGAGAGGAGTTAGAAGGAGACTCGAGTCATAAATTAACTAGTCCTATAAATCTTAATGTAGTGAGGTGCATACTTACAACCCCAGAGGCAAATGAACAAGAAGATTGACTTTGTACTACTATTTTCTTTACTTAAGTTAGATACAAAAAAAAAAATTACGCAAACTTGTAATTGATGGAGGAAGTATGATGAATATAGGATTAGAAAACATGGTGAAACAATTGAAATTACTCATGGAGAAACATTTAAATCCCTACAAAGTTGCTTGCATAGATGATAGTACTATACTAGTTGCTCGAAGATGTTTGGTGTCTTCTAAATTAAGAATATATGAGGAATTATATTTGGTGTGATGTCATTCCTAACTCCTAAGAAAGTATCTCACATTTTACTTAATCGACTATAATTTTATGATCAAGATGTGCAACATTTGGGAAAAGCTACCACATATTAGTTTATATTTCATGAAAATAAGATAACTTTAAAGTTTATGAAGGTATATAAGGTAGAAAAGCATAGAGGAAGTAACAAAACAACCATATATGCTAAGAAGAAGCCTCTTAATATCCTTAAAGAGAGCGAATTTGGCATTGTTAGCAAGGAGAAGGGAATTGTGTTTACAATAATAGTGAGGGAAGTAACAAAAACAACACCTGAAACACCCCTTACGTTACTAAAAGAAGTGGGTGAATTGCTAGCTAATTTTTTTAAACCTTACATCAGATGATTTACTAGGTGATTACCTCTTTTACAATATATTCAGCATGCTATTGATTTAGTACCTGGATCTACTATACCAAAATTTTCAACATATCGTTTGAATCCTATTAGGAATGAAGAGCTAAAGAGATAAGTAGAGGAGTTACTGAAAAAAAGGATTTATTCAAGAAAGTCTTAATCTGTGTACAATTATAGCACTATTGAATCCTAAACAGTGAGGAAGTTAATGAATGTATATTGATTGTTACTATAAATAAGATCATAATAAGGTATAGATTTCTAATAACCCAGCTTGATGACATGTTAGATATGATGACTGGTGCTACAATTTTTACCAAGATAGACTTATAAAGTAAGTACTATAAAATTAGAATTAACCTGGAGATGAATGGAAAATGACTTTCAAGACTAAAAAAGGACTTTATGAATGATTGGTGAAGTCATTTGTACTCTCTAATGGACCTAGCACTTTTATAAGAATGATGAATCAAGTGTTTCAACCATTTAATGGCAGATTTTTGTGATATTTTTTGATGATATATTAACATATAACAAGACTAAAGAAGACTTTATATGAGAAAAACTTTATATGAACTTCAAGAAGTGTTATTTCATGCAATGAAGTATTGTATTTCTGGGTTCTATTATATCTTATTGTGGAGTGGAGATGGATCTCAATAAGATTAAGACCATCCTTGATTAGCCTATTCCAAAAGATTTGTATAAGGCATAAAGTTTCCATGGTTCATTAACATTCTATAGGCAATTTATTTGTAATTTTAGCACCTTAATGGCACCTGTTACTGATTTTATGAACAAAGGATAGTTTACTTGGTTAAAGATAACAATTAAAGCTTTTGAAGAATCAAGAAAAAAGATGACTGAATCTCTTATTTCACAACTTCCAAATTTTTCTAAGGTATTTCAAGTTGCTTGTGATGCATCTGATGTGGGAAATTGGAGACATACTCAGCCAAGAGGTACACCCAATTGCTTACTTAAGAGAGAACTTAAGGGAAGATAAATAAAGATACTTAACCTATGACAAGGAATTTTATATAGTAGTACGTGCTCTTTATAATTGGCATGATTATCTCTCATAAAAAGAGTTAATTCTATATTCTAATCATGATTCTCTTAAACACTCAAAGTTCTAAAAGAACTTGAACAAAAGGCATGCTTTATAAAGTGAATTTTTGGAACAATTTAACTTCGTTATTAAAGATCGGATAAGAGTTGAGAATAACGCAGTAAATGCATTACGTCGGAAGAGCCATTTGCTTAACACTTTAGCAAAAAGGTTGTGCGGTTTCATAAAATAAAAGAGAATATATTTCATATCAAGATTTTGGATAATTTATTCAGAAACCACTGCTGGACAAAGAGACCAACACTTTCCTTTTATGATCTATGATGACCATCTTTTCAAAGGAAATCAACTTTACATACCTAATACTTCTATAAAGGAATATATGATTTAGGAATTACATGGAGGAGGAGGAGCAGAACACTTTAGAAGAGATAAAAATATTGCAATGGTTGAAGATCGCTTTTATTGACCCTCTTTAAAGTGGGACATGTCTAAGTTCATATGACAATGTTGAATAAATCAATTAGCTAAAGGAAAGAAATAGAAGTCTAGATTATACACACAATTGCTCATGCTGGATGAACCATAGCAGGACATAAGTATGGATTTTATACCTAAAACTAGAAGAGTACATTATTATATTTTCATAGTGGTGGATAGGTTTTCTATTCATTTAATTTCATGTTCTAAGACTCAATGATGTTGTCCATATTGCTAAACTCTTTGTTAAAGAGGTTGTATGTCTCCATAGATTACCTTTAACCGTCATCTCTGGTCGTAACAGAAATTTATAAAATATTTTTTGTGAACTCCATGTAAAATATTAAACTCTAAGCTTCAATTTTCAAGTTCTTTCCATCCCCAAGTTGATGGAAAATCGAAGATGGTAAATAGAAGCTTGGAAGACTTGTTAAGATGTTTGATTAAAGATAATCTAAAATTTTAAGACCTAATTCTTCCTATAGCATAATTTGCATATAACAATTTTATAAATATATCTATTGGCAAAAGCCCTTCAATTTGGGTCAACTAAGGAAGTTTACTGATTTGGTTACTTTACCACAAACGATAATAGTTAGTGTTGAAGTTGAAGGTTTTGCATAACATATGAGGAATATATTTGATGAGGTCCAATGAAAGATAACAACCAAAAACTTGTCTTATAAAGAACATGTTGATCAACATTATCTATTGGTGGAATTCAATAAAGGGGATATAGTGATGGTTAGGATCCACCTAGAGCATTTTTTGAAAGGAAAAGAAAAAGAAACTTCATTCACATAGTGTTAGACCTTATAAGATCATCAAGAAGATAAGTAATAATGGTTATGTTTTAAATTATTAAGTGACATGGGAATTAGTCTTATCTTTAATATTGCAAACTTAAATATTTATCATGGATATGATGATACACAATCTCATAATGCAGTTATAAGAATTCAAACCATGCCCCATCTTAAAGAGGAGATAGAGGATGTTTTTGATGAACAAATTATAGTCACAAAAGATGAAGGATGTTGATAATTTTTTATCAAGTGGAAAGATTGATTTTTGACAATACTTGGATTTTAGAATATGAATTTTAGAAGTTGAATCCAAACTTTTATGATCAATATTTATCATGTTCTATGTTGAGGATGCCTTTACACAAGCCGGTGAGAATTGATGCAAAACAATTTAAAGTTTATAAAAGAAATAAAAGAGAAAAGATTAGTCAACTCTAAGCTGTAATTTAGTGGGATGAGGATTAGGAATTGAGTTAACATCAAAGGTAAGTGCTAAAATTTAGATTGTGATAGGATTCCTTATTAGATAGGAAATAGTAGTAAGTTAAATATGTTATTTTATTTTACCTATGTTATCCTGTTTAGGACTTGTAGATTTTTGTGTTAAAATAAGATTTAAATTTTTTAGGAACCTTCTCCTACTAGAATAAGGGTTCTAAAAATGTCTCTATAAATATGTGTATATTTAGCATCTTAATGACAAACGATCTAAAATTTTCCACAAATTTGAGTTTTCAAGTAAAATGTGTGATGCTTTCTTCTAAAAGTGATGCTTAGACCCCAACAGTGATTCCAAGATTTCTACCCCTCTTTCTTTATGATCCTTAATAAATTTTTGTCATATTAAACCCTAAAATTCTAGGCCTTAATTTCTAGCAATCACACTCTAAAGGTCTAAGTATATCCAATTGAAATTTCAATATTCCTAAATGATATCTATCCCTAAAATTTGATCTTCCAACAGTATAATATCAATCATATTTCCTAATGTTATGAGTTTAGCTACTAGTTAATGTTTCTTTTATTTGTCCTATGAGTTGACATCAAAGATAAAGGCTAAAATTTAGACTGTGTTAGAATTTTTTATTCAATAAGAAGTAGTAGTAATTTAAATACATTATTATGTTTTAGATATATTACCTATTTGTTTAGAACTTATGGAATTTTTATTAGAATATAATTTAAATTTGTTAGGATCATGCTAGAATAAAGGTTATAAAAACTTATCTATGAATATATGCATATCTAGCCCTTCATTGACAAACAATTTGAATTTCTTTTTTACAAACTTGAGTTTTTAACTAAAGATGTGATGGTTTCTTCTAATCGTGATTCTTAGACCCTAAGAGTGATTCCTAAATTTCTACCTCCATTTTTGTGTTCCTCAATAAATTTCAGCCATATTAAATCCTGAAATTCTAAACATAAACTTTCAGCATTCAAACTCTAAAAACCCAACTATACCAAACTAAAATTTTAGTATTCCTAGTTGAAATCTAGACCTAAATTTTGATGTTCTAACAACCTGATATCAGTTATATTTCCTAATTTTGTGAGCTTAGCTACTAGTTAATATTCCTTCTATTTGTCCTACTCAATACCTTTTTATGGTTAATTTAGATCGTCCTAATGGTTGTGTATTAGACTTTATTTTAAGCAAGTAAATATTTTTGTTTATTATTAGGTTGTGAAGAAAGTGGAAACCATTAATCCTTTTGATCTCAAACTACAAAGACTGCAAGTGAAACTAAAAACCAATTGCAACATATGGCTTTTGATTGGTAAGAATAGATACATGAATATGTGTTAAAAGTAGGTACACAATGTTTGTATGTACAAGTTTGAAAGTGCTCAAATAATAACACTATAGGTAGTTACCTTCATATTAGAGGTTTACAATTTACATTTAATCACTTAATTGTAGTTTTAGTGATTTTAATTATTTAAAGATATTTTTACATTATACAAATACAAATGTATATAATAAAGTCCATAAGATAAATGTATATTGCAAACAATACTATGATGAATCCATATTTATGATATTCATATTGAATTTTTGTGTTATTCTTAATCATTGTTGTATTAAGATTAGAAATTAATAGAATGTAAAAAAACTAAAACACATTATACTTTTCCTTATTTAAAGTATGAAGATATTTAAACAAATGTATGAGTGCTTATCATAAAACAAATTCCCTTAACTAATTTCAAACAAAATTTTCATTTAAGACATCATTTATGTATCTATGAAAATTCTTATTATAATGATTATATAAGTAATATTTTGACTTAAGATCTCTAAAGTATCGCATATGTGGATTATTATATTTTGACACTGCTTATGATCTAGCTTAGATAATGATAGCTCAATCGATATTCATTGGATATAACATGAACTATATAGAAGAAGTTAAATGATTAAAATAGAATTCATTACCCTAAAATGATTGGGAAGAATGTTCCAATATTTTTCTTGATTAATATTGATTTAGAAAATCTTTAATAGAATGGCATTTTAAAAATAATTTTCAAATATCAATAATATAATTAATTACTAATTGTGGATAACTAATATGATTTGACGCAAATAGAATAAACATTAATTTTAATATTGATAAAAGGATTAAATTATATATATATATACACACACACACATACACACACACACACA